>MU693780.1:58878-81716 GCA_026770625.1 Nicotiana glauca
GAGATAATGAAGTTAGGAACACTTACCCAAAGAGCTATGAAGAAGGAGGAGCTTGAAAATCACCTATGGGGTTTTGGAGAAGAGAGTCCGTGTGAAAAATGGCTAAGTCCCACTACTAGTTCTGTTTTTGAGCTAAAAATTAACTGGGCAAAAATGCCCTATGCGATCGCGTGAAATGGACTGCGATCGCGGAGAGGAAAGGCTGGACTCTATGCGATCGCGTGAGGACTGCTGCGATCGCGTAGAGGAAATTCACTGGGATGGTCTATTTGGCCTATGCGAGCGTGAAATGGACTGCGATCGCATGGAGAAAAAACTGGAAGCTACGCGATCGCGTGAAGGGTGATGTGATCACGTTGAAGAAATGGCCAAAAAAGTGCGATCGCGTGAATGAGGCCACGATCGCATAGAACAAAATCCCTGTGCAAAAATTGCAGAGTTTCTGCTGTGTTTTCAAGTGCAAAACTACCCCGAACCACCTTCGAATCACTCCCGAGCCCTCGGGTCTCCCAACCAAATACACACACTAACTCAATATCATCCTACGAACTTGCTCGAGCGATCAAATCTCTAAAATAACATCAAAATTAGGGATTTGAGCCTTAAAATCCAAGAAATCTTTCAAAATTTCATAACTTCCAAAATTTCCAATTTAAGGCCGAAACACGTCAAACGGCGTTCGTTTTTAACAAGCCTTTACAGGAAGCACTTAACCAATATATATGACTTGTACCGGGCGCCGGAACCAAAATACGAGCCCGATACCATTACTTTTTGATCAAATTTTATTTTCAATTTTCTTAAACATTTTCAGAAAATAATTTAACGGAAAAATACATTTCTCGGGCCTGGGACCTCGGAATTCGATTCCGGGCATATGCCCAAGTCTCATATTTTTTTACGGACCCTCCAAGACCGTCAAATCACTGGTCCGGGTCCGTTTACCCAAAATATTGACCAAAGTCAAACTATATCAATATAAATATCAAAATTCTTCAAATTTTTCACATAATTCATATATTTCAACATAAAAATTTTCCGGCTTCGCGCCCGGACTGCGCATGCAAATGGAAGAAACTATAAGTGAGGTTTTCAAGGCCTCGGAAGCACAGAATGACTAAGAAAACAAGTGATTTCCCTTTGGGTCGTCACATTTATTCTTTTGATCTTTGTTTCGTGTTGATTCTTGCCTTGTGTTGTTGGCCCAAATTTGGGAATAGACAGGAACTTATAGAGTTTAATTGAATAATAAAAAACTTAAGGGGGTCATGGGAGTGGTATGCAAACAGAAGTTTAGAAAAGAAGCTTCTAGAATTTGGGGCAGCTGGCTCTATTTTTCCGACACAAAAATGCTGAAACCAAAAGAGGCTGCCAGTTGTCCCAATTATGTTAGAAAGATACTTTTAGGGGATGTGTGAGGGAATAATTCCCTAATTTGAGGAGCACATGGGAGATTGGCATCTCCTATATAATATTCAGAGCCTGGCCCTCATTACACACGAAAAAAGGACCTAAAAATCATCTGAGAGGTCCAGCTTCCTTTGTTCTGATTTTTCTTTCTATTACTAAAAATTTGAAAGGGGGTTTCTCTGAATTTCTGGGTTTGGTGTGATTCTAGACCCCTTCCTTGTGTGCTGGGCTCTATTTCAGGGCCCAAACAGTGGTAACATCTTTGTTTCGTTTAAAAAAAGTGATCAAATGGTTTATTGGGCTTTCTGCAGGCCTAGTTCAACCTAAAATAATCAGAATCGCCATGCCTACCTAATTTGCTTCAGTAATTTCATTTATTAAACTTTCTGCTTAGTGTAATAAAAATGAACTTCTAGTACAGAAGGCATAGTTGTACAAAGTTGGGCCTGTTATTAGCCCAATCAAAATCATTGAGACCGCCTCATTTCTGGGCTCAATTTCGAGCCCAGTTTTCTATTCTTCTCTTAAAGACTTTTGTATATAACAAATTGAGCCTGTTGCTGGCCTCTTTCCTCTCAAAACAATTAAAATCCTAGTGTATTATCCAAAGCATATTCACAATTGGTAGTTTAGATTGAACCTTAACTTAGTTTAAACATGATTCCTCATAGTTTGCTTTAGGTACGTAATTAAATCATCACAACTACGGGTATGGTTCTCGTGACGTAGTTGTGATACATAATTTTCCAAATCCGGGGGTACATTTATGTGACCGGCCCACAACAACTAATAATGCTAATAATTTAAACACGTTATAAATCATGGGTACTATTTTCGTGACACGATGTCGCAATGTGTACCAAACAAATAAGTGTACGACAATCATAACTTATTCTAGAATAATTCCACAAAATAATTAAAAGCGGTCAAAAGTTAAAAAATGCATTTAGGTTTTAAATATGTATTAAATCGGATAATTAGCCCAATAATAATAGTTGAACGACCGTGATAAAACTACGGAACCCGAGAACGCCTAATACCTTCTCCCGGGCTAACAGAATTACCCGAATTTTTGTATTTTGCGGACTGTAAAACAAAGTCAAACTTCCTCGATTCGGGATTTTAAATAGGTGACTTGGGACACCATAAATTATAATAAGTGGTGACTCTGAATAAATATAAATAATCTTGTTTTGATTATTGTCACTTTAATTGGAAAAACTCCTCTATACCCTTTTCCGGAGTAAAAAAGGAGGTGTGACAGCTCTGGCGACTCTGCTGGGGACCAGAACCCAGAATCTCTAGTTCAGGGTTTAAGAATTCGAGCTTAGAATAATTGTTATATTTGGCTTTTATTTATTATCTGATTTTTACATGCTTGGGCCTAATCTGCTAAATGCAGCTTTTTACCGTTTTGATATTATTTGAACTGTATATAAACTGCTGTGAAACCCTTCTCTTCTGATCTTCGGGGAAGTGCACGCTGACGTGACTTCTTTTCTATTAGTGTCATACCCTAATTTGGAATGAGGTTCGGACAAGTTATAAAGTCGGATGGCCTTTTGGTTCCCAGTACGTAGCCTTCCCCCTTCCCCCCCTCCGGCTCAAGTTGTCCGCTCGGGTAAACCAAGTCTACAACAATACACCTAGGTTTTTAAACCTAGAATAACACAGCCTCATGCCAGATCCTTAATAGGAATTCTTATTTTCATCATGTGCATTTGACTTTGGGGACTCAAGACAGGAGTTGGGTCCGTCTAGTACATGTGTACCCGAAAATAAAAAATAAAAATAAAGAGACCAACCTGATGCATTTTTATGTGCTACATGTGCATTTATTTGTTTCAGTTTGCATGTCGACCGACTTCTGGATTAAGTAAGGAAAATCAAAAGAAAACCAAGTTCGGGGTATGAGAGAGAATTTCATCCTTTTCCCAAATCTGATATCCAAAAAATCCCGAAACTCTGCCAAAAATTTTTGAAAAAAAAAAAGAAAAAAAGAAAAATAAGAGGAGAAACGTTATTTCAAAGTGTTTATATTTTTCAGTTGCGTCAAAACTGGCCGAACTACGCAGGTTTGATTCTCACCGGATATGGGATACGCAGGCAACCCTCATCGCGTCCAGCCCTACTTTTGTAAATTTTGAAAAATTGTGAAGTGTCGTCATTTTGTCGTAAATAAAGTGGGTGATGCCATTTTTTTCTAAATAGCCGAGTGTCCCAACGGGACGCCGGAAGACTATTTTTGCAAGAATAGCTATCGATGGTTTCTTTGTCAATTTTGGCCATTTAGCAAACACAACCCTAAAAACTTCCATTTCGAAGTGCTAAACGACCGTATTCGCAAAAGTAGCCCTGATTTATTTGAATTTTTCAAAATAAACCTTTTATCAGTTTTCAAATAAGACTCACTTCATCTTTAAACCAATCACTTTAATCTAAATGTGCAGAATGAGTATGAGTCAAAATTTACTAATGAAGGTCATGACCAAGATTCCGTTGGAACTACACATGCGGTGGGAAGATTTAGGTGGGCAAGGATGAGACACGGTCAACCATTGTTTGGGGGCGCTCAACAGATTACTAAAGATTAGGTCTAGGGGAGGTATAATAGAAGCACTAGTGACATTTTGGAATCTAGCTCACAACGTTCTGCACTTCTCAGACTTCGAGCTCACACCTACTTTGGAGGAGATAGCGGGTTATGCTGGGAGCACTGAGGGTTTAAGACATAAATACCTGGTCGCTCCAAGGGCCATCACCCCACACAAGTTTCTAAATTTATTAAATATAAGCAGGCAGATCCAGTATGCAGATTTGGCAGGTGGGTTTTCCACTCTATACTTTATATACCATCGGTACAGACATATATGGGGATTTGAAAACTCGAAAAGCAGAATATGTGGTAAAGAGAACCGACCAAAATGAGAAGATCATAGATGCTTCGGTTTCACAGTGCCATTCTTGGGTCTTCTAGTGCGTCCCATGAAGGATGAGAATATTGATCTATGGGTAGCTGGAGTCATCAATATTTTGATTACCAATTCCATGAGCACCCTTGCACCTATGATAGTGTCTGAAATATTCAGAGCTCTCACAGCTTGCAAAGCCGGAGTAGATTTTTTTGAAGGGTGCAATTTGTTATTACAAATGTGGATGATTGAGCATCTTTGTCATCGTCTTCGGTACATGAACTACATATCTACAGGGAAAAGCTGCATGAGGAGTTTGGTACAAGGGTCAGTGGGTTCTAGATGATAGAAGGGCTCGGGGATTGGAAATCCCGTCTTTGTTCCGTAATAGCAGACCAAATAGAATCGACGTTGGGCTGGCTTTCTGTTAATGAGATTGTATATATGCTCGCCACCAGTCATCACTTCCTCCCGATGGGTTTCAGAAGTATCCAGCCTTATGCCCCGTACCGGGTTTTGAGACAGCTAGGAAGATCCCAAATAATCCCCAAGGACGAAGACCTTAGCATTCATACGGTCGAAATCCATTTTGATGGCCAATTTCATGAAGCAGTGATCCGCCAGATTTGGAGTGAGTGCCAATACCTGAGGGCGAACAAATGATTGCGTGATTTATCCAAGGGTGAAGTCTCGACCGGTTACCTTGCTTGGTGTAAAAGAAGTGTCAATTTTGGAAGACCAACCAAAAGACCCCACCTCCATGAATTTGTTGAAGAATCACAAGACCAATGGGATTGGCTAGCCAAAGAAAATGAGTATAGGGCCACCATAAGCAAGTTGGAAAAGCAAGTCAGAGATCTTCTATTTGAGAGTGGTTTGTAAGCCGCTGCAAATGAGGGTGAAAAAAAAATATTGGCACAAGAAAATGAAGCCCTCCGAGGCCAAATCCAGAAGATAAAAATAGCATCTGAGAACCCTACCAGAAGTGGAAAATATGAGAAACTTATAAATAGCCTTAGTCGGAAAGTATCTGACTATGGATCTAATTTGGAAAAGACTGAAGGTGAACTACAAAAGGCCAAAGAAAAGTTAGATGAGAATGTGAAGGAACGGGCAAGTTTCGTTCAACAGTTGAAGGAGAAGTACGAGAAAGGAATCATGGGTCTGAAGAAAAAGATCAATACCCTTGAGAGCGAAATGACCAAGCAGGAAAGGGACTTTAAAGTAGAAAGAGAACACTGCTATACTCTGATGTCGCAGTTAGAAGAGGACTTACAACAATTGCAAGAGCAAAATCATATGGCCACACAGGTTTTGGAGGCCAGATTGGACGTCTGCTACAAGAGAAGGGTGTCATCGGGGAGAGGATTAGAAGGATTGCTGACTATATTGTGATGAAGTGCAACGAATGTGAGGACATGACCAGGTCCCTGTTCTTCGTTGTAACTATGATTTTTTTCCGTTAGATAATGGACAATCTATATCACCTCCAAGAAGATATGGCGCGTAGGCCCGCGACGAGACCGACTGATGTCCCGCGGGCCCCTGGAGCAGTAGTGGAGGCACTTATGTAATCTTGATTTTATTTTTCGAGTCTGTATTGCAGTTTCTTTTAGAGTCTGTTAGTCCATTTTGAGTCTTGTTTTAGTTTTTGTAATGCTTAAGTGTGTAGGGTGGAGTCATTGTAATCATAATGTTTTTTATTTAATGAAAATTTGAAAACCCAAAAAATATATCTTTCTTTTATTTTGCATTTATTCCCTGAACTATGTAATGACCTGATTCATACGGTATCATGATACGTAGGCAATCCCCATATGATTTGATCATAACCCTAAAACTAAAAGAGAAAAAAAATGGAGTGGAAAAAAAGAATGGCAAAACGAGAAAACAAAAGCGAGTGCAAAAATAAAAGGGGAGCGACAAGAACCAAGTGGGAAAATCAGTAGTTACTAAAGAAAGAAATGAGTGAAAAAGATAAAGAAAAAAAAGAGAACAGAAAGTGCAAAGTGAAAAGATTTAGAAGCCGGGATGAAACATGCAACCGTTCAAATACATAGTAGAGCACTTTAATTATTTAGGCGCATTGCATCCCAAACGTGCACTTATCTGTTAAAATCTTAAAAACTAACAAGTTTGTTGTTGTCATTGAGAACAAGAAGGTGGTTAGTTTGTTTGGAATTCTGGCAACCCACCCGTACAACACCAAGTCTAAACACAAGGCAATCATGGATGGAAAAGAGTTGAACGTGAGTGTTATTGACCCGCCGAGAGAGGAGGAAGAATCTGAGCCTGGTTTAAAAGAGGAGTTACATAAGTTGAAGCACCAAATGGCCAAAATGTACCAGGCATGGATGAAAGGGCATCCTCCACCATCATACTCCGCCAACCCTGCTTTCATCCCACTACTGGCTCAATCTCAAGAGCCCATATCTGTTGATTTATCCCCAAAAAACGTACCAAGCTTCACCCCTTACCACCACTATCATGGCACCACTTCCCAAACCACCCAAGCTCCACCAGCCAAAGAAACCACATACCCTCATTCGCTAGCTACCCCTGTCTTTGTGGCACATCCACTAGAGATACTACATCGATCTTCCAGTGAGCCGGTATTCCAAGCCCAAGATAACCAGTACTATGCCCCGAATCCCATCTTCAAATTCCCAAATCACTACTTATGTACTCCCCACTTCGAAATTTCTGTCAAAACTCGGAAGCCACCCAAAGACACGGAGCACGAGAAGATGTTTAGGAAGGTAAAGACCTTGGACCAGTCACTGATAAATATGCAAGGGTTAGGGGGCTAAGTGAGTGTAGCATCTAAGGAACTGTGCTTTTTACCTGATGTCCAGCTACCAATCAGATTCAAAATGCCCAAGTTTGACTTATATGACGGGCATGGAGACCCTGTGGCCCACTTGAGAGGATTTTGCAGCAAAATGAGGGGATCCGGTGGGAAAGTTGAACTACTGATGGCATATTTAAGCAAAAGTCTGAGTGGTGAAGGATTAGAGTGGTACATCCGCCAGGACAACAGCCAGTGGTACACTTGGGATGATATGGCCCAAGATTTTGCTCGGTATTTCTAGTACAACGTAAAGATTATCCCAGACCACTTGTCTTTGACCGAGATAGAGAAAAAGCCCAATGAAAGTTTCAGGGAGTATGGTTTCCATTGGAGAGAACAGGCAGCACGAGTCAACCCTCCAATGGAGAAAGATGAAATGGTGGAGTATTTTCTTCAGGCCTTGGAGCTTACCTACTTTGGTCATCTGATTTCGGCCATAGGTAAATCTTTCAATGAAGTGGAAAAATGGGAGGGATGGTAGAGGAAGGACTCAAATCAAGCAAGATCATGAGTTACTCTACCATCAAAGCAACTACACAAGCAATCTAGAATGGCATCGGGGGCGTGTTAAGGAAAAAGAAGAAAGAAGATGTTGCTATGGTCGTCTCAGGATCGTGGCCTGGCCCAAGGGGCTTACCTCATCATTCCCACATCCTCGACCCCAGCCTCAAACCTACACCCAAACTCCATATAATCCACCCCAACACTACTTCACACCAGAGCCTCAGTATTCAGTCAGGCCACCTCAATACCATATCTATTATGCGCAGTCATATGCTTAACCCCCTCCTTACCCGCAATGGCATGCCCTAGCTTCACAAAACCCTTACCTACCTCTACAAACGTACCGAAACCCTACTGGTCCCAGTTTTTTAGCCAGGCCAAAGTACAAAAGGGAGAGGCAGCAACGGAAACAAACTTTCACCCCTCTAGGAGAGTCTTGTGCCAGTCTATTCCAGAGGTTGAGGCAGTTCCACATTTTGGGGCCGATTGAGTCGAAATTACCAAATCCCCCTCTAAAAAACTTGGATTATTCCCTTAGATGTGCATATTATTCTGATGCTCCGGGGCACGACACAGAAAAGTGTTGGCATTTGAAGAGTGCCATCCAGGAGCTTATTGATACAAACCAAATCATGGTCCAGAGCCCAGAAGTGCCCAATATCAATCAAAATCCATTGCCAGCCCATGCTGAAATGCACATGATTGAGATATTGCATAAGGATGGGGAGCCGAAGAAGCCTTCAAAGTCTGTTATGATGATTTGTGCCAGTGAAAGTAAGCTAGTCAGAGCTCGAATTGTTACAAAGGCAACATCTTCGATATTTGAAGGGCTGACAAACAATCCAAGCATGCCCAATGATAAGCTGCATGTGGTAGTCTCGAAGGGGTTCTTAGATGATGTTGAAATAAAGTAAGGAAAGCCAAAAGTGTTCGTGTCGAGGGTAGAAAGTAATCCTTTCATTATCGTGGAAGGGCCTTGCATTGCCCCTGTTATTATTAAACATGTGATCCAGTTGCCGATAGATAACACCAAGGTTGTTCCATGGAATTACAAGCAAGTGATAGTAACTTACAAAGGGAAAGAGGTGGAAGAGAAAGTTAATGAAACCCAGGGTTTAACTTGTTCGGGGAGATGCTTTTCCCCAGAGGAATTAAGGAAATCTTAGCCGCTCAAAGATGGTCCAATTCTAGTGAAGAAACCAGTTACCGAAGAGGAAGCGGAAGAAGTTTTGAAAAACATGAAAGTGCAGGATTACTCCATCGTGGAGCAGTTAAGGAAGTCACCCGCTCATATTTCTTTCCTATCATTGTTGATACATTTGGATGAGCACCTTTGGGACCTCATCATGAAGATGTTGAATGAATTTTATGTCCCTGATAAGATCACTGTGAACCATTTGGAAAAGATTGCCAACAAGATATTCGAGGCAAATAGGATCACCTTCTCGGATGATGAGCTGGCTCTGGAGGGTATGGAACACAATCGGGATCTTTATCTCACAGTGAAATACGAAGATTCTGTGGTCACAAGGGTACTAGTTAACAATGGTTCCAGTGCAAACATTTGCCCTCTCTCCACTCTGCACAAGTTGAAGATTGATGCTGAGAGGATCCACAAGAATAGTATATGTGTATGAGTTTTCATGGAGGGGGAAAGGACTCTGTTGGCGATATCATGCTCGAACTGACAATCGGACCAGTTGAATTTACCGTGGAGTTCCAGGTAATAGACGTGGTCGTATCTTACAATTTGATATTGCGTAGACCCTGGATACATGTTGCCAAAGAAGTCGCGTCTTCTCTACACCAGATGGTGAAGTTCGAGTGGGACAGATAGGAAATTGTTGTGCATGGTGATGAGAACTTATGTGCTTACAATGATACATTTGTCCCGTTTATTGAGGCTGAAGATGATAAGGGGCATTGGGTTTACTAAGTTTCCAAAACTGTGTCAGTTGAGAAGGTTCTAGAAGGGGAATACATTCCACGTCCAAAGCTAGCTTCTGCAACTATCATGGTAGCAAATTACATGTTAAAGAACGGTTTTGTGCCGGGCAAGGGTCAGGGTGCATCTTTGCAGGGTATCGTGCAACCAGTGTCTCTACGTGAAAATCTGGGTACATTCAGTCTGGGGTTCAAGCCCACAGGGGATGATATGAAGAAGGCTAAAAAGTTGAAAATGAAGGCATGGTCGCTCCCTAATCATATCCCACGCCTCTCCAAATCTTTCATCAAGTCAGGGGTCGTGAACCGTCCTGTCTCAGGAGTTCTAAAGCCTATGGTTGACTTTAATGAAGAGTTAGTTAAAAGGTTCCAGAGTCTATTTGATGAGGTGAAAATGGTAAAAATTGGATAAGGTTCCGGCAAAGCAAACGTGCAGTTTATTGGGCCAAAAGTGAAGCTTAACAATTGGAATGCTACTTCTCTCCCTACTCAGAAGGAGTTTTAGTAGTTTGCTTTGTTTTCCTTTATGTTATCTGGGTTATTCCAGAGTTGTAATCCAGATTTTTATTTTTCACTTGTTTTAGATGTAACCCTTCTATCCTTTATTTTGAATGAAATGCAATTTCCCTTTTCCATTACTCCTAATAGTGTCATTTTTTGTCTTTTTTGTATAGTTATTTTTATGCTGGTTTCAATGACATGACATACATGAGGAATATTCAGCCAAGACTTAAAAGCTAATCTAATTCTGAAATAATAATCCATGATATAGAGTGTGATGATGAAACAGAATATGATGAATAAGCAACATTTGAGGAAATTAGTAAGGAACTAAATCATTTTGAAGAGAAACCTAAGACTAATTTGAATGAAACAGAAGCAATCAATTTAGGGGATCCAGATATTATCAGGGAAACCAAGATAAGTGTACACTTGGAACCGCAAATCAAGGAAGAAATAATCAAAGCACTATTTGAATATAAAGATATTTTTTGCATGGTCATATAACGACATGACGGGTTTGAGTACTAACTTGGTAGTTCACAAATTGCCAATTGATTTAGCATTCCCTCCTATAAAGAAGAAGTTAAGGAAGTTTGAGACTGGCATGAGTGTAAAGATCAAGAAAGAAATCACAAAACAGTTGGATGCAAAGGTCATTCGAGTCACGCGATACCCCACTTGGTTAGCTAATGTTGTGCCAGTACCAAAGAAGGATGGTAAGACCAGGATGTGAGTTGATTACCACAATCTCAACAAAGCAATTCCAAAGGATAACTTCCTATTATTAAATATCCACATTTTTATTGATAATTGTGCCGAGCGTGAGATAGGGTATTTTGTGGATTGTTATGCAGGACATCACTAGATCTTGATTGATGAGAAAGATGCAGAAAAGACAGCATTCATTACGCCATGGGGAACATATTGCTATCGGGTATTGCCATTTGATTTGAAAAATGCTGGGGCAACTTACATGAGGGCAATGAAAATCGTATTTCATGACATGATACACAAGGAGATTGAGGTTTATTTAGATGATGTGATCATAAAATAAAAGCAAAAGTCCGACCATGTCGGGGATTTGAGAAAGTTTTTCTAGAGGCTCCGCATGTACAATCTTAAGCTCAACCCTGCAAAATATGCATTTGGTGTTCCGTCTGGGAAACTATTAGGGTTCATAGTCAGTCAGAGAGGCATTGAGTTGGATCCGTCAAAGATCAAAGCTATCAAAGAATTGCCACCGCCCAAGAATAATACTGAGGTGATGAGTTTGCTCGGGAGTTTTAACTAAATCATTAGGCTTATCTCTCAACTAATGAAAACTTGTGAGCCCATCTTTAAGCTACTAAAGAAGGATGATGCGGGCAGATGGACTGACAACTGCCAGGAGGCATTTGATAAGATCAAGGGGTACCTGTCAAACCAACCTGTGTTGGTCCCATCGAAACATGGGAGACCTTTAATTCTCTATTTGACAGTCCTCGATAATTTATTCGGTTGTGTGTTGGGTCAACATGACATCACTGGCAGGAAGGAGCAAACCATGTATTATCTAAGTAAGAAGTTTACATCCTATGAGGTTAAGTATACTCCCCTTTAAAGGACATGTTGCACCCTGACTTGGGTGGCACAAAAGTTGAAAAATTATCTGTCGTCCTACACTACTTACCTCATTTCTCATATGGATCCTCTAAAGTATATATTTTAGAAACCTATTCCCACAGGAAGACCATCAAAGTAGCAGATTTTGCTCATAGAGTTTGATATCATCTATGTGACTCGGACCGCGATGAAAGTCCAAGAATTGGCTGATCATTTGGCCAAGAACCCGGTGGATGAAGAGTATGAGCCATTGAGGACTTATTTTCCTAACGAAGAGGTGATGTATATTGACAAGGTGGAGCAGGAGGAGAAGCCAGGTTGGAAACTTTTCTTTGATGGAGCTGCTAACGTGAAAGGTGTCGGAATAGGGGTTGTGCTCATTTCTGAAATAGGGCATCACTGCCCAATTACAGCCCAGTTTCGTTTCTATTATACCAAAAACATGGTCGAGTATGAGCCATGTATTTTGGGTTTGAGGCTAGCTGTAGACATGGGAGTCCAGGAAGTATTGATTTTGGGAGATTCGGATATATTGGTGCACCAGATTCAGGGAGAATGGGAGACTCGGGATTTAAAGCTTATACTATATCAATAATGTTTGCATGATCTTTGTCAACGATTCAGATCAATAGAGTTCAGGCATATTCCTAGGATCCATAGTAAGGTTGACGATGCCTTGGCTACCTTGGCGTTAATGTTATACCATCCGAATAAGGCTTATGCTGACCCTCTGCATATTCAAGTTTGTGATCAGCATGCCTACTTAAAGTGGTTGAGGAGGAACTTGATAGTGAACCATGGTTCCATGATATCCGGGAATACATCAGGATGGGGCTATATCTGGCATAGGCCACAGGTTATCAAAAGAGAATGGGAGAGTTTTGTACAAGAGAACTCCAGATCTTGTACTGTTGAGCTGAATAGATGCTAAACAAGCCACGACTATCATGACCGAAGTGCGTTTTGGAGTTTGTGGGTCACATATGAGTAGGTATGTTCTAGAAAAGGAAATTTTTTGAGTAGGGTATTATTAGCTCACCATGGAACGAGATTGCATCATCTTTGTACTCAAGTGTCATCAATGCCAGGTACATAGTGATTTGATTCATTCTCCACCATCTGAGCTACATACAATGTCTGCACCTTGGCCCTTTGTTGCTTGGGGCATAGATGTCATTCGACCAATTGAGCCAGCGGCATCAAATGGGCACAGGTTTATTCTGGTAGCCATCGAATATTTGACTAAGTGGGTTGAAGCTATGACTTTAAAATATGTGACCTAGAAGGCAGTGGTCGATTTTGTTCATTCAAACATCATTTGCCGGTTCGAAATCCCCAAGGTAATCATCACGGACAATGGTGCTAATCTTAACAGCCATTTGATGAAGGAAGTATGCCAACAGTTAAAGATTATGCATCAAAATTCCACTCCGTATCTCCCCAAGGCAAATGGAGTTGTTGAGGCGGCTAACAAGAACATAAAGAAGATACTTCAAAAGATGGTTCAAGGTTCTAGGCAATGGCATGAAAAGTTGACTTTTGGTTTGCTGGGTTACCGCACTACTGTTCGCACTTCAGTAGGTACAACTCCTTATTTGTTGGTATATGGTACTGAAGCAGTTATACCTGCAGAAGTTGAAATTCCATCCCTTCAGATTGTTGCTAAAGCTGAAATTGATGACGATGAGTGGGTTAAAACCCGTTTGGAGCAGTTAAGTCTGATCGATGAGAAAATACTGGCGGTAGTATGTCATGGTCAATTGTATCAAAAGAGAATGGCAACAGCATACAATAAAAAGGTGTGTCTCCGAAAATTTGAAGTGGGACAGCAAGCATTGAAACACATCCTTCCACATCAGGCTGAAGCTAAAGGCAAGTTTTCCCTAAAATGGTAAGGGTCGTTCATTGTAACAAGAGTGTTGTCCAATGGCGGTTTGTATTTGTCAGATACAGAAGGCAAATGCGTAGATATGGCTATTATTTTTAATGCAGCCAAAAGATATTATGTATGATTTCTTTGGTTTGTCTAATTGTGTTGTTTGTACTTGGCATGTTTTGAAGATTGGAATGATGAAGACATTTTATTCTGATATATTAACACTTTATCCTTCGCTACCCCTTTTTGAGCCTTATTTATTTTATTTCATACCTCTCTTTTAAAATCAGAAGTAGACTTTAGAAATACACATATAGAAAATACAAATAAAAAGAGAAAAGAGGAATAAGAGAAGAGAAAAAGAGAAAGAGGAAAATGGGAAAAGGTAAAGCATAAGAAAGAAAAGAAAAGAAAAGAAAAGAAAAGAAAAAAAAAAGAAGAAAAAAGTAAGAAAAACAAAGCAATTCCTATGCCTTGAACTATGTCCGACCTGATTCCTTTTAAGGATACGTAGGCAGACTGACGGTTCGGTCCTATCAAAAGAAAAATTCAAATTCCCCAGGCAAAGAAACTGGGGTATAAGTTGTGGTTTTATAAAAGATCTTATTCCAAAAGTTGTAATTCTGAACCCTTTTAAGCTGTTTTGAGCCTTTATGATATCCTTTATTTCTAACCCTATCCAAAAGCCTACATTACGGTCCAAAGAAAGACCTTCCAGTCAATCTTTGAGAAATGCCAAGTCAATCGAGATAGAGGTATGATTAACATCATGGGCAACACTCTGTTCTATAGAAGGAAAAATGAATAAATGAGAGAGTCAGTATTGGTGAAAACCCTCACGGGCACCGTAAGGAGACAGTGAGTCGAGAGATGAACAAATGAGAGAGGTTTGTTGGTAAAAATTTGTCAGGGAACTACAAGTCGAACGAGGTTCGTAACTATGCAGAGAGATTGGATTATGGAAAAATCTCGATTTCGAAGTATGAAGACGGGGCACAAAATAAAGTATGATTAGGTGAACGGCCTGGGCTGATTAATCCGAAATGCATGTTATGATCAATGGTTCTAGCAGTTTTGCTCAGATAAGTTTCTTTTCTATTCTTCCTCAAACAGTCCTCTTGTTTCAAATTTTCTTTTTTATTCCTAACTCTCTAAGTCATTTCGTTTCATTTTTCTTTTGGGTCTACTTCTCTTAGTCTTTTCCAATGTTAGCCTTGTTAAGCAAGAAAGAAAAAATTTCAAAGCTTATTACAAACTTTCAATTGCACAAGGCAAAGTGCAGCCAAAGCATACCAGAAATAGCATGATGCAAAATGAGAAATAAAGTGTTAGTGCGAGTTCAAGTGGTCAAGCGGTTTCGTGAAATTAGAATAAATACAGAGGTTCAAATGGGAAGGATAGAAATATAAAACAACAGGATGAGGGTGAGGTGCTCGGGTCATTCAGGGTTCTGTGGTTGAGGTTCGATCAAAAGGTCAAATAATTCTTTGCCAGCCCAAGGCAGCTAATCAAAACAAAGCATGACTGTAGAAAGGACACCTTCAACAAGAATGCTGCAAACTAACCACCACATTTTCAAACTGAAAAGATTTTCTTTGATTGAAACAGGGGCAAGAAATTTTGTGTTCTGGAGGAACCTTCCATGAGGAAAGCGTGCGCCAGATAGGTTCAACCGTAAGTTCTCAGGACCCTCCTGCATAATAGGATTTAATTTCAAGTTTGGAAGACCCTCTTGGATAATGGGATGTAGTTCTAAGTTATCAGGACCCTCTTGGATAATGGGATTTAGTTTTAAGTGTAAAGACCTTCATAGATAATGAGATCTAGCGTAAGTTTTACCTTTAGGAAGTAGAATTTAGCTTTAAAGTTTTCACTCTAGGTTTAATTTTAAATTTCAGGACCCTTCGGGACAATGGGATTTGGCTTTTAAATTCTTATAGCCAATTTGGGTAACAGGATTCGATTAACACTCACAAATGTTCTCGGTACCAAACTAGGCAGAAAAGTTACTTTTGTTTTGTTTGTTTTGTCACAATATCAGTCGCTCACCTAGAGAACAAGGGAATACATTTCAAGCTTTGGCGTCAGACGCCCACCTGGAGAACAAGGGAATACATTTCAAGTTTTGGCATCAAGCGCCCACCCAAAAAACAAGGGAATAGAGTTTTAAGTTTTGGCATCAAGCGCCCACCCGGAAAATAAGGGAATACATTTCAAGTTTTGGCATCAGGCATCCACCTGGAGAACAAGTGAATACATTTCAAGTTTTGGCATTAGGCGTCCACTTGGAGAATAAGGGAATACATTTCAAGCTTTGGCTTCAGGCGCCCACCTGGATAACAAGGGAATACATTTTAAGTTTTAGCATCAGGCGCCCACCTGGAAAATAATGGAATACATTTCAAGTTTTGGCATCAGGCACCCACTTGGAAAACAAGAGAATACATTTCAAGTTTTGGCATCAGGCGCTCACCTAGAAAACAAGGAAATTCGTTTCAAGTTCAAGCATCAGGTGTCTACCTGGAAAATAAAGGAATTCCTTTCAAGTTTAAGTTGCAGGCGCCCACCTGGAGAACAAGGGAACTTATTTCAAATTTTAAGTCACCTGGAGAACAAGGGAATTCATTTGAGTTTTAAGTCAATTGCAGCTGCGCACCTGGAGAACAATGGAATTTATTTCGAATCTTAGGTCAGCATCAGGCGCCCGCATGGAGAACAACGGAATTCGTTCGAGTTTTAAATCAGTTCCAGGCGCCCACCTGGAGAACTAGAGAATTTATTTCAAATCTTAAGTCAACATCAGGCGCCCACCTGGAAAACAAGGGAATTCGTTTCAAGTTCAAGCATCAGGCGCCCACCTGGAACATAAGGGAATTCATTTCAAGTTTAAGTTGCAGGTGGCCACCTGGAAAACAAGGGAAATTATTTCAAATTTTAAGTCAGCATCAGAATCCCACCTGGAGAACAAAGGAATTCATTCGAGTTTTAATTCAGTTGAAAGCGCCCACCTAGAGAATAAGGGAATTTATTTTGAATATTAAGTTAACATCAGGCACCCACCTGAAAAATAAGGAAATTCGTTTCAAGTTCAAGCATCAGGTGCCCACCTAGAAAATAAGGGAATTCATTTCAAGTTTAAGTTGCAGGCGCCTACCTGGAGAACAAGGGAACTTATTTCAAATTTTAAGTCAGCATCAGGTGCCCACCTGGAGAACAAGGGAATCCATTCAAGTTTTAAGCCAGTTGCAGGCGCCCACCTGGAGAACAAGGGAATTTATTTCGAATCTTAAGTCAGCATTAGGCGCCCACCCGGAAAACAAGGGAATTCATTTCAAGTTCAAGCATCAGGCTCCCACCTAGAAAATAAGGAAATTCATTTCAAGTTTAATTTGCAGGCGCCCACCTAGAGAACAAGGGAACTTATTTCAAATTTTAAGTCAGCATCAGGTGCCCACCTGGAGAATAGGGAATTCATTCAAGTTTTAACTCAGTTGCAAGCGCCCACCTGGAGAACAAGGGAATTTATTTTGAATCTTAAATCAGCATCAAGTGCCCACCTGGAAGACAAGGGAATTCATTTCAAGTATGAGTTACACGCCCCCACCTGGAGAACAAGGGAATTCATTTCAAGTTTAAGTTGTAGGCACCCACCAGGAAAATAAGGGAATTCATTTCAAGCCTAAGTTACACGCACCCACCTGAAGAACAAGGGAATTCAGTTCAAGTTTAAGATACATGTGCCCACTTGGAATACAAGGGAATTCATTTCAAGTTTAAGTTGCAGGCACCCACCTGGAGAACAAGGGAATCGGTTTCAAGTTTTAGCATCAGGTGCCCACTTGAAAAACAAGGCAATTTACTTTGAACTTTAAGTCTGCGTCAGGCGCCCACCTGGAGAACAAAGGAATTCATTTCAAGTCTAAGTTTGCAGGCATCCAACTGGAAAATAAGGGAAGTCACTTAAAGTATCAGGTCAAGTAGCAGGCACCCGCCTAAAGAATGGGTCAATTCAAGTTAGAAATAACAGCATCTCATCTCAAGAGTGCGAGTCAACAGTTCAAGATGCGCGGCAGAACCGCAGAAGTTACAAGATCAAGTTTGAAGATATATGGATAGGATTCTTGTAACTCATAGATCATAGATTAGTCTAGATTCTTTTCATTTTTGTTTCGATGTAATAAGGAGTTTAGCAAGCAGCAGCTGCGGCAACAGCAATGAAATCATAGCTTCCTGGTAGTCCCAGCTACCAAAACTTCCAGAACTACACTGACCTAATTCCTTTATAGCCAAGGATATGAAGGCAACCTCGGAAGCAAGGTTCGTTCAGACTTCTCAAAATTCTTCCCGTGGAATATCCAAACGGGCAAAAATGGGTCTAATTTGCTTACTTTATCTTTGCTCGAAAACTCTTCGTGTCTCCGAGCAAAGAGGCGCAACTATCAGCACGTGATTTTTGCCCGACCCAAAATACTCCTACAGAATCTCACAATAGGTTTTTTGTAGGTCATTTCAATTTTATAGGATTCTTTAGGAATATTTGTTCAAGTGTTTGCATTCTTATTTGCATTTTTTCATGTATTAAAGCATAGAAAATACCCCCAAAAAAATCAAAATTCCATGCTTTACATATTAGGTTTTGTGCTCGTATTAAAATGAAAATCACAAAAAATATCATTCATTTATAGTTTTGCTTTAAAATATTAAGTTAGTAATTTTCTCTTCTTTAAATTAGGATTAGCTAATTTTTGTAAATATTAAATAGATAATTAGTTTAATTGTGAAAATTAGATTAATTTAGGTTTAAATTTAGGATTTAATTTAGTTAGGATTTTTATTTAAGAAAAAAATAAGAATAAATGAAAGAAAAAAAAAGGAAAAAGCAAAACAAAAGGACGGTCTTCATTTGGGCCACCCAAAATACTAAATTCAGTGGCCCAAAATCATTTTAACCCAATCACGCCCGATCACATGCCTGGTCTAGCCCCCTTAGTCCGACATCATTTCCTTAGGTTTTAATCCCAATCGTTGGTCGTTCTAGATCCAGCGACTAGGAACTGGTCGTCAATTAAGTATAAGAGTGTCCGAAGACCGATCCCCCCCCCCCCAATTAGACCTCTCATTTATGTATCTACACCCTATCTTAGAGAAACCCTAGCCGCCCTTGCATCCTCCATCAGCGCCACCCTAACACCACCAAACGACCTCCAAATCCGCTAAAATCCGCACCCCATACTGCTCACATCAACCTCGTCACTAATCCACCATTAATCTTTCAAAAAACCACACAGATTTCTTCCAATTTCAAATCTAGGAATTTCAGAAAAACCCTAATTTTCATTTCCTTTTCCGATTTTTTTACAAATCCGACTTACTTTGACCTAAATCTTACGTTAATAGATTTCTCTCAACGAGAGAAATAAATTGATGATAGTTTTGAGTCATTCTGAGAACATCAGATTCGAACAGATTCGCCGGATTCCGATCCGAATTCATCGGTTCTATCCATCCACCGGAGTTCATTATCATTATTTCTTCTAAGTTAAATTGGGGTAATGTCTCTTTCTATTTTTTTTTCCTTCATCATCGTCTTCCCGGTTAGCTTGCATGGTTTTAGCTTTAAGTTAATCTCGATGTTTGTGTTCATGCTTACTAGAATTTATTAAGTCCTCATCTAAGTAGTCTATTTAATAAGTTTTGACAATTTCTCCTTTGGTAAGATTCGTTTTGGTGATAGATTTTTTTTTTATGATTTCTAAGTTGGTTCATGTTAAATGTATTTAGGGTTAGTCTAAAGGTTTAATTGCATAATGATTTATTCCTTTGATCTTTGTTTCGTGTTGATTCTTGCCTTGTGTCGTTGGTCCTGATTTGAGAATAGATAGGAACCTATAGGGGTTAATTGAACAATAAAAAACTTAAGGGGGTCATGGGAGGGGTATGCTAACAGAAGTTTAGATAAGAGACTTCTAGAATTTGGGGCAGTTGGCTCTATTTGTCCAGCAAAAAAATGTTGAAACCAATAAGAGGCTGCCAGCTGTCCCAAATATATTAGAAAGATGCTTTTAGGGGCTATGTGAGGGAATAATTCCCTAATTTTGAGGAGCACATGGGAGATTGGCATCTCCTGTATAATATTCAGAGCCTGGCCCTTATTACACACGAAAAACAGACCTAAAAATCTTCTAAGAGGTCCAGCTTTCTTTGTTTTGATTTTTCTTTCTATTACTAAAAGTTTGAAAGGGGTTTTCTCTAAATTTCTGGGTCTTTGAGATAAGTATGGTTTGATAATAAAGTTGTGCTGAGTACTGCTGTTGTACCTAGAAGCTGAATTTAGCTTTGTGTTTGTATTACTTCTGCTTGGTCTTTTGATGTTATTTCTGCATTTAGGTATGCAAACCCTACTTATCTTATTTTATGTTGAGCTCATGCAATAAAAAGAGGATGTTCTCTATGTTACATTTGTTTTTGATTACTGACATTAACATGTTAAATTGTTAAAAATGACTCCAATTTCTGATTTGTTCTGCAATATGAGACTCAAGTTGTTTCAGTGTTTTGTTTTATTGTTTGTTCCTTATTTGGCATGCAATGTGATTTCAAGTTCCCTCACCGCTATATCAAGTTTCATTAATGGTTTATTCTCATAAGATGGTTTTAATTTCTGGTTTGGTTATGCAATTCTTGAGTTGACGTTTTATAGTAATTTAAATGGTAGTAGAGCTTGATTCAAGCTAATAATATGAGCTTCCAAGCATGTAATGTGACTTAACTTTGATGTTTTGGATGGATGTTGGTTCTTGTTGATTTCTTTGAAATTTGTGGTTCAGTGAACCTTCAATTCTTTGAAATAACCTTAAAAGAAGTTGTTGGCATGTCTTATCTCTGATTTTTTTCTTTTGTGTTAAAGTCATAAAAAGTTATAATCATCCTAATTGTTTGCTTTCATTTGTTTTCAATTGTGACAAGTTGGTTGCAGATTTGCAAGCTAACTCTGTAACTATCCTTGCAAATGCAAGCTCTTTTTTGAATTACCAAATCACATGGGCTGGAACAAATTACCTAAAGATCGGAATATTTTACGAAGCCTCACTGATAATTAGCTAGATATCAGGACTGCTGAATTATTATTAGGGTTGTGCAAACTTATTTTTAATTATCCATTTTGTATAACTTTATTTAATTACTCTTGGTTATGATTAGTCAGTATTTGATCTCTAGGATTTGTGTAAATGTTATCAAGTATATTCAATAGGGTTAGTCGGCCTTAGTAGCAAATTGGACCAAATGTGGGCCTAAATGTGTGGCCTAGTCAGGATCACCTCTGGTGTAGTTCTGGACCCCTTCCTCGCGTGCTGGGCTCAATTTCAGGGCCCAAACACTGCCAACATCTTTGTTTCCTTTAAAAAAATATGATCAAATGGTTTATTGGACTTTCTGCGGGCCCAGTTCACCCTAGAATAATCAGAATCGACATGCCTACGTAATTTGCTTCAGCAACTTCATTTATTAAACTTTTTACTTAGTGCAATAAAAATGAACTTCTAGTACTGAATGCATAGTTGTACAAATTTGGGCATGTTATTGGCCCAATCAAAATCGTTGAGGTTGCCTGCCTTTTGTCCTCATTTCTGGGCTCAATCTCGAGCCCAGTTTTCTATTCTTCTCTTAAAGACTTTTGTATATAACAAATTGGGTTGTTGCTGGCCCAAATTCTCTCAAAACAATTAAAAGCCTAGTGTATTATCCAAATCATATTCACAATTGGTAGTTTAGATTGAACCTTAAGTTAGTTTAAACATGATTCCTCGTAGTTTTTTTTAGGCACGTAATTAAATTATCATAATTACGGGTACGGTTCCCGTGACGTAGTTGTGATACATAATTTTTCAAATTTGGGGGTACATTTATGTGACCCGGCCACAATAAATAATAATGCTAATAATTTAAACACGTTGTAAATTGTGGGTACGGTTCCCGTGACACGATATCGCAATGTGTACCTAAAAATTTTCAAGTTTGTTATTAATTAAGCAAAAGAAAAACTAATATTCATATTACATGTTGTTTGTCCAAAAAGTATGAAACTATTTTGTTAAATCAATATTATATAAGTAGATAACAGGTAAATCATAGTTAAAGATAATAATTTCTAGATTTGGAATGCGTTTATACGGATGATGTGGGGGTGCGTTAAAATAGATTTCATGCGATGTACATTAAATAATATGATCATAAATGAGAGGAGAATAATGATAAGCAACAAATATATTAAATGGCATTAAATGTAAATAGAGAGAATGATTCACCCAATATTGAATGAGGTGGATGATTTCTCTCTTTGACAATGATGTAAGACAAATGAATATGGGAATATAAGAAGTTTTCTCGGATCTGATGCGAGAAATATGGAATAAATAACATATCGAATTTCTTTGAAAAGGTAATCTTTGTATTTTGCTTCAGAGTCAACTTTTCAAGAGAGTTAATGCCATATAGAATATTATATGCATTTTGCCTTACCTCTCCTACTATTTATATTAGATATTCCCGAAAAATCCTAAAAGGTACAATAGAAATAAAATATTCCATTTGTTAGTTCAAAAGTTGTATTAGCCGTTACTTCTGTCCCTTGCTGCTCGACCTCGGCTTTGATGAGCCCGTCAACGGCTCGTTTTGTTCTCGAATGATCGAGCTGACCATGATAAGTTACAATTTTCATGATAGTTATGGTGACGTCCAAATCCACTACTAAAAAGAAATAGACACGGTCGCAGCAATATAATTTACCCAATTATGAGTCGGGGTCGAATCCCACAGAGAATAATGTGCAGGCGATTAGGCATGTAAGAAAATTATCGCTAGTTGCGCAATGCCAAACACTAAGAATTTTGATTAGAAAATATTTTATATCTAAATGCGAAAATGTAAACTAAACTAGAAAGCAAGTAAAATGATCAATGGCTACAAGTATGAATACATCGGGAATTACACTCAAGTAACGATCCAATGTATTTCATGATTTTACAAATATGAGCGAGATTATGTTAATTAGCCACGGATAATAATTCTTAATTTGATTCTTCTGAAAACTAACAAGACTTACTAATTGAATTATCCCTAATCACAATTAGAAGATTAAGCACACCCGGAAGGCTACAAGTAGTTCAATCCTATCCCTAGGTAGAATCTATAAAATGAGGGTTAACGCCTCAAGTTCTTGTTAATTAATCTTTCC
>MU693780.1:89386-122215 GCA_026770625.1 Nicotiana glauca
AAATAAACATAAATGGGTAAGAAAATCTTAACCCCAAGCTTCAATCTTCAAGACCCAAGTGTGTGTGCAAAAACCCTAGCTTCCAAAAATGTTCTCTCTAGTCTATAAGGAATGCAAATATGCTAAAGATCCCTCAAATGTCTGCTTGGACGAGTATAAAAATGATTTGGGATGAGAAATTATGAAATGTCCATTCTGCCCCAGGTCTGATGCTCGATTTCTGCACCTGCGGAAGAACCATCGCAGGTGCAGCTCCGTATAAGCGGAGACCTCATCGTAGAAGCGAAAATTGAATTCCTGCAAAGCTCCGCAGAAGTGATACCAAAATCGCAGAAGCGACATCGCTGAAGCGATACTATAATCGCAGAAGCGATTTCTCCATTCTCAGCCATTTTCGCAAAAGCGGCTTGCTCTTCGCAGAAGCGTGATCGCTTCTGTGCTTTTCCCTCCGCAGAAGCGGAATTTCTCAATCCATGCCTGAAATGCAGAAGCGGTCAAATTTACACAGAAGCGAGGTCGCTTCCGCGAACAAACTTTCGCAGAAGCGGAATCACTGGAAGTTTTGCATTGTTTCACTCTCTTTAGCTCAATTCCGCTTCAATTCAACTCAAATGATCTCGTAGCATCATGTACCTGAAAATCTAACAATAACCACCATAAACAACCTCATTTTATAATTAAAAGGACATAAAAGCTAAGGAAAAGAGGCTAGAATGAGTGGTAAAATCACCACTCATCAAGTTACCTCATCGTGTTGAATCTCCTAAGTCAGATTTTGATACATACAGTTAGTCCCTCCGCTTATCAAGGTCATCTTTTGGTCGACCTCAATGAGCAGACTTTGTTGGTCACAGTTCGAGAGATTTGGATGGGGCAGTCGTGTAGTGAGAATCGCAACCGAGTTGATGATGTGGCATTTTGAGAGCCACACTTAATGACGTTGGTTCAAAAATGACATCACAGTGCCATGTGTCATCATTACGCCTCTTCCCGATGCGTTGCATCATTTCCTATGTCTTTTTCATTTCGATCCCTGTGCATTTGAAGGTTATTTTTCTCGATCTGTGTGCCGGTGTTCTCTATAAATAAAGGGGGAAGCCTTTTGAAGGAAGCTGTATATTTTCCGATCTCTTGAACCCACATATCCTCTTTCCTTCTTCTTCTTTCTGCATTCCTTTTTTCAATAAATTTTACCATCATCACTTCTGCACTTACAATTCCTTCATCTTCCAACACCGAGGAGACTTCTGACCCAGTTCCATTGTCAGTGGTCATGCCTTCTCATGATGAAAGGGAAGCCATTGTTGTAGAGGATAAGAGCTTCCCTACTGTAGAGGAAATCATTCCTCGTAATTCAAGCTCCAGGTCGGACTTTTCAAAGTCACCTGTGGATGAACCTGAGCCTGTGAAATTCGAGATAGAGATGGGTATTGCACATTTTACGTGTACCCGTTACAATTGGGATATTCTCTACCTCTTCCACCATTGGCGGAGTAGTTCTACCACTATTACGGAATCTGTTCAGCCCAACTCTCCCCCTATATTAAAAACTTTATTCTTCGTGTTGATAAAGTACGCTGAGCTGGCCAACCGTGGGATTTCTATCTGCCATCTTCTGCATCTTTTCATGCCAAGCTTCCGCAGGGGGACGATGATACATCTTCGGCACAATAGGACCAAGGGACTGTCGGTGAAAATGAACGATAAGACGAATCATCAATTTTGGGTCAACTTTTTCTAAATCAAGACTGAGCACGTGGTGGCAAACCCCAGTGGATTCCCTGAGGAGTGGAACTTCGCTCATAAGTGTTTTTGTTAACTAAATGTTTATTCTCTCTTCGGTGACTTGATCATTTTTATTTATTTTTATGCAGTCGAGAAGGATCCTCCTATGTTGATCATCGGTATTCGCGACTGGGTGGCTCAGATTTTTCCCTTCGCAGTGGAAATCCATGAATGATCATCGTTCAACAAGAAGTTTGGATGTAAACCTTCTTCGACCGGTAAGTCAAAGTTTCGATCTTCAATCACTTTGACCTTAATACCGTCTTCTTTTTTACTTACATGGTTTTTCTTTGTTGTTAGGTCGGAGAGTTCCGAGGAAAACGAAGGCTCGCACCTCTGATTCCGGTCAATCGAGTACCTCTATCGGGTCTTTACTCGTCGTGACTACAGGCGAGTCTACACAAATTGTTATTTCTTCTCCAACCCCGGCCTTGCTTAGGCCTAGTTGTCGGGCAGCTATCCTATCAGCATAGACTCCTACTTCTCCACTATTGCACTTAGTGGATGAGTCATCAGTGAGCGAAGTAATTTCACTAAAAAAGCAAAGAGTAGGGGTCAGGTGCGAGGTAGTAGGGAATGAAGAACCAACGAGGGCTGATCTTGATCCATCCGCGGCTGCAGCCGAGAGTGGCATGGTTTTGGACACAGAGACTGCGTCCCCTTCAGATGTGGAGATTACTTCTTTGTTAGAGGTCGTCGTGGAAAGAGGAGGGCGATCAGAGGCAACGGAGGTTGTGGCTGAGTCTGTTGAACTTAAAACTCAAGTGGCATCCCTGCGTGCCGATCTAGAGCAGAGCTTGATCAAAGCTAACAACCTAAGTGATGAGTTGATCAAAAGAGTGGCAGAGTTGGATATGACCGAGGAGGCCAGGGCAGCGGCTTTGGCGAAGGTGGCGGCATTAGAGGATACCATCTGTGTCCTTAGATCTAAGTGGGCAAATGATGTAGAGACGATTGCGCTCAGGGAGGCAAGGTTTGATGAACGGATAGGTGGTCTTAAGAAAGAGATTTTGAACCTGAATGAGCAGATCACTGTTCTTGAGGCTGAAAATGTGCAGCTACTGGCTCAACCATCTTCATCTCATGCTTCCACTTATCCCGATGTTCCATGGGATTTGTATAAGAATTGTATTCATGTATAGGTTTAACTAGACATATTCAGGGGCTTGATGACGGCAGGGAGGGTTTCTGAGGCTGAGTTTGAAGATGTTCGTTCTGAGGCGCGCTCAGCTTGGGTCGCCTATAGTTACGTTCCTGCTATGCGGGGGGCCGGTGATGGTGAAGGTGATTTAGACGGGCTTGAGTTAGGTGCCTGTTATGATGATGGTGGCTAGGGCGATGGTGATGGTGATGTTGGGGGCGATGTTGTCGAGCATTACTTTTGTAATCTTTGTTTTTTTTTTGTGGGCGTCTGCTCGACCCTTATAAGATACCTTTTGGAATGCTACTTTTGTTGTTTATTTTTTAGTCTCTTGCTTTTTCCTTTGAATATTTTCCTCAATTGATTGCCTTGATTAAAAGAATGTGTTGGTAGGCGTTAGCTTGATCGTGATCGAGTGTTTGATTACTTTGCGTGAAGTCAAACATTGTCATAATTGACTGGAATGAGCTTATTCTATGACTCAAGTTCAGGTTAGATCGAATGTAAGTTGAATTCAAGTGCGGCAAATATTTTTCTTAAATAATTCGAATTATGTCGAATGTATGTCAATTAATTCAAACGGGGTCAAATGTGAGTTGATTCGAGCAGGGTCAAATATTAACTCTTCGTTAATTCGAACGAGGTCGAATATGAGTTGATTCGAGCGAGGTCGAATGTTGACTCTTTGTTTATTCGAACGAGGTCGAATATGGGTCAATTCGAGTGAGGTCAAATGTTGACTCGTATTTGATTTGAACGAGGTAGAATGTGAGTCGATTCGAGCGAGGTCGAATGTTGACTTATAGTTGATTCGAACGAGGTCAAATGTGAGTCGATTCGAGCGAGGTCGAATGTTGACTCATAGTTGATTCGAACGAGGTCAAATGTGAGTCAATTCGAGCGAGTTCGAATGTTGACTCTTGTTAATTTTTACGAGGTTGAATATAAGTCTATTCAAGAGAGGTCAAATGTTGACTCTTAGTTAATTTGAACGAGGTCGAATATGAGTTGATTCGAGCGAGGTTGAATGTTGACTCGTAGTTGATTCGAACGAGGTCGAATGTGAGTCGATTTGAGCGAGGTTGAATGTGAGTCAATTTGAGTGAAGTCGAATGTTAACTCATAATTAATTCGAACGAGGTCGAATTATGAATTGATTCGAAAGAGGTCAAATATTGATTCGTAGTTGATTCAAGCGAGGTTGAATGTTGACTTGTAGTTAATTCGAAGCCTCGTTAAAAACCTCCCTGAGAAAGCCTAATTGGGACAAAACTCAGGTGAGGGAAAAAGAGTACGACTTGGAGAACATCATTCCTTAGAAGTTGAAATAATTGAGGTGGGCGATGTTCCAGTTGTTTGATAATAGTATCCCCTCTATTGTTTCTAGTTGGAACAACTTTTGCTTGTCGTCGTTGTAATTTTTTATGGGTCGTCCTAATTAGTTCCTAGCTTTCCTTCTCGTGGGTCCTTGCTTGCATGTGTTTTGGCTTTGAATACGTAGTCTCCGACTTTGAGTGGTTTGATATTGGCCTTTTTGTTGTAGTATCGCTATGCCTGTTGTTTCTGAGCGACAAATCTTATATAAGCTATATCTCTTCGTTCTTCAGCCTCGTCAAGGTCTTGCCTCCTGCTTTCATTGTTTCTCGGCCCGCTCTCATTTGAGTACCTTAGACTTGGTTCTCCGACCTCGACCGGTATTACGACATCAGTTCCATAGTCCAGTGAGTGCGGTGTTTCTCCTGTGTTTGTTTTCGGCATTGTGCGGTATGCCCATAACACTTTCGGTAAAAACTCCGGCCACGATATCTTGGTGCTTTTGAGCTTCTTTTTCATGATATTCAATATTGACTTGTTGGAGGATTCCGCTTGCCCGTTACCCGTCGGATGATATGGCGTGGAGAGTACTCTTTTGATATGCCATTCTAGAAGAACTTGGGAATCTTTTTTCCAGTGAATTGAGGCTTGTTGTCATAATTGATTTCTTTGGGGAGGCTGAAACGGCACACGATATTCCTCCATATGAAGGTGATCATTTCATGCTCACGTATTTGGGCGAATGCACCTGCTTCTACCCACTTGGAAAAATAGTTAGTTAAAACCAAAAGAAATCATACATTACCTCGTCCCACTGGGAGGGATCCAATGATGTCTATTCCCCATTTGACGAAAGGCCAGGGCGAGGTGACTGAGTGGAGGTGCTCGCTCGCTTGGTAGATCATGGGGGTGCATTTTTGGCATTGCTCGCATTTTTTTATGAAGTCGGCATCCTCTTTTTTCATTGTGGGCCAGTAGTAGCATGCTCGTGTGAAGCATCTAATGAGAGATCGATTGCCGATTTGAGCTCCACAGTGCCCTTCGTGATCTTCCTTAAGGATGCGTCGTGTCTAGTTTGGGCCTAAGCATTTTGCTAGGGGAGCGCTATATGTTCTTTTTTACAAGTTGATGATGATGATGCCGTACCTAGCCGCCTGCATTATGAAGCTTTTTGGCTTCATTTTTATCATCTGGAAGAACTCCGTCCTGCAAATATGTGACAATAAGATTGCGCCAGTCGCAAGTCAAGTTTATGGATACCTCAATTTAATCGATCGATGAGTGGAGAGAGTGACCACATTCCCTTCTTCGGTTATACTTTTAGTGGATGCTGCCAATTTGGTAAGGCTGTCTACTTCGATATTTTATGCTCGAGGGATTTGGTTGAGTTGGCATTCATCGAACTCGGGTAACAGCCTACAGATATCGGCCTGGCATTTTTGTAGTCTTTGTTCCTTGATTTGGAAAGTCCCTGTGACTTGATTGACGATGAGCTGAGAGTCGCACCATAAGAAGACTCGCTTTGCTCCGTACTTGAGTTCTAGCTTTAGACCTGCAATCATGACCTCATACTCGGCTTCATTGTTAGTCATATCTAGGCATCTTATGGACTAGCGAATTACTTTTCCTGCTGGGACCTCGAGCACGAGTCCCAGTCCCAGTCCCGATCCTGACACATTAGAGGTGCCATTTGTATAATACACCCATAGGTCATGTGTTTTGGGGGGAAGTATGTCTGGCTTCTTTTTCGACTTCACGCATTATTTTTGTGCTGAAGTCAATGACAAAGTCAGCGAGCACTTAAGACTTTATCACCGTTCGCGACTGATAGGTTATATCGTGCTCGCTCAATTCTATGGCCCATTTGGCCAATCCACCCGATAGCTTTATTTTGTGAAGAATACTTCTCAGGGGAAAGGTCGTTACTAACGAGATGGGGTGGCACTAGAAATAGGGTCTAAGCTTATGTAAAGCTACGACCAAAGCCAGGGACAGCTTCTCGAGGTGGGGATACCTCGTCTCGGCATTGACAAGAGTTTTACTAATATAATAAATGGGAGATTATGTACCTGTATTTTCTTAGACTAGGACCACACTCACGGCTACATCAGACACCTCCAGATAGACGAGGAGACGTTCACCAGGTTTCTCCTTGGTGAGTAGTGGAGGAGAGGATAGGTACACCTTCAATTCTTTCAAGGATTCAACACACTAGGAGTTCCATTGGAGTCCATTGTCTTTCTTGAGTACGCCAAAAAGTTTATGGTATATATCGAGGATGTAAGATGAACCTCGATAGGGCGGCCATGTAGTCGGTCAGCTTTTGTACTTGTTTCTTGCTAGTTAGGTTCTCTGGTATTCATTCTATAGCTTTGATTTGGTTGGGGTTGACCTCGATCCCTCGTTGTGATACCAAAAATCTGAGGAACATTATTGAGGCTACTCCAAAGGCGCACTTCTCGGGGTTCAATTTCATACCGTACCGTCTGAGTATGTCGAAGGCCTCCTTCAGGTGATCGATGTGATCCTTCTTCCTTTTCAACTTGACCAGCATGTCGTCGATGTAGACTTTCATTATTTTGCCGACATGGTCTTTGAACATTATTGTCACGAACCTCTAATATGTCGCCCCCATATTTTCCAGTCCAAAAGGCATCACTCTGTAGCAGTACGTTCGCTGATGAGTGATGAAGGTGGTCTTCTCCTGGTCTTCCTCTTTCATGAGGATCTGATTATAGCCCAAGTATGCGTCTAGGAAGTAGAGCAGCTCGTGCCCGATCATTGCGTCAATGAGTTGGTCGATATAAGGAATTGGAAATGAATCTTTCGGGCAGACTTTGTTTAAGTCTATAAATTTCACGCACATCCGCTACTTTCCATTCCTTTTTTTCACCATAACCACATTGGCGATCCATTAAGGATATCTCAACTCCCTGATGGAGCCATGTTCCAACAACTTCTCTACCTCTTCGCGGACCACATCGTTTATGGCGACATTATATTTTTTCCTGATTTGTCTCATCGAGGGGTGGAATAGATCGATGTTCAGCTTGTGTTTTTCTATCTCTTTTGGGATACCAAGCATGTCTGCATGGGAAAAAGCAAACAGGTCTATGTTACTTTTTAAGAATCGACAGAATTTACCTAGTTCTTGGAGCCTGAGGCCAATAAAAGCTTTCTTGCTATAGTTGTTATCATCGAGTTGGACGGGATCGAGGTCTTTTAAGGTAGATCCTATAGCTTCTACAACTTCGGGATCTTTGATCACATCCTTCTCGTCCTGGCTCCACCTTAACAATGTTGATTTCTATGCTTCTTTGGCTTTACCCTTTAATTGTTGGGTGTATATGTAGTCTTTGGCGATGCAGTAGCATTCCCAGGCAGTGGATGCTGAATACCCCCCTAAGGGGTGGAAAAATTGATGACTTGATATAAGCTCGAGGGGACGGCTTTCATGGCATGGATCCAAGGTTGACCTATGATGTTGTTGTATGCCATATCCTGGTCCATGATGTGGAACGTGGTCTCCAAAGTGTCACTGCCAACCAGGACAGGCAGCGTAATATCTCTGTACGTTCGCTCAACTGCATTGTTAAAACTTGTCAGTGTGATGTAGCGTGGCACTATCCTATCCTCGATCTTCATTTATGTGAGAAATCGAGGGAGGATGATGCATGCATCGCTCCCCTCATCGACCATAATACATTTTACATCAGTATCTAAGATACATAAAGTAATGACAAGGGCGTCATAGTGAGGAAAAACTAAATCGTGGGTATCTGATTTATCGAAGTTGATACTTTTTTCGAGTTTGTCATACCGTTCATGAGTAATCGGTCATTTGAGTTTGTGGGTGGTGGTGAACTTCACACTGTTGATTGATGCGTCGTCGCCCCCTTCGATGACCATTTTAATGGTTCGAGCCGGGCAGGGTAGTTTGGCTGGTTCCTGGTGTTGTTCACGTCCACAGGCGAAGTTGTCTCTCCCTAGGTCTCTCATTAGCTCTTTCAAGTGCCCTTGGTGAAGCATGTTCGTGACCTCTTGTCTTTAGGCAATACAGTCTTTGATTTTGTGACCCCGCTCTTGGTGGAATTCTCAGCGGGCATTTAACTTTTTGGCGCTCTAGTCGGATCTCATCTTTTACAGCCATTTTACATTTGGATCGAGCTTCTCTAGTGCATAGACTATTTCTGAGGGGGAAACACAGAAATTGTGAGCGGACAATAATGGGGGTGTTACTCTCTCACTTCGGTGAGTTCCTGTTCGTGGCCTAGGTGGGCCTTCGTCATGATGAGGAGACGGCATGAGGGTGCCTCTAATGTAAGGATGATGTCTTTCCTGATTAATCGGGTCTTTCTATATCACCCATGTTGTCATTTCTACGGTCCTTCCTTAACTCCGTTTGTACCAAAGTTAGCCGTTGGGTTAGCCCATTCAGATCATCTTCGTCGGCTCGGACTTCAGCGAAATAGGAATTGTGTATTTCATCCCAAGTGGTCGGGGAATATTTCATGAGGCAGCTTAGAAGATTTTTGGTCGTTCAGCCCGTTTTGAAAAGCTGCCACGGGCATTCCTTCTGATACGTTTGGTAAGGTCATCCGTACTTAGTTAGATTGATCAAGAAAGTCCTTTAATCCCTCTCTAGGTGATTGTTTGATGGAAAATATATCATTTACTCATGCCTCTGCCTTTTTTGCTCCGGCATGGGCTATGAGGAACTTGTCAGCCATATCTCGAAAGTTTCAATCGAGCGTGTGGGCAGCTGTGAATACCAAGTCAACGTTTCCCCGGTGAGGGTTTTGCTGAACTTTTTCAGTAAGATGGAAGATACTCGGTCTTTAGAGAGATCATTGCCTTTTACTGCGGTGACGTAGTGGGTCACATGATGTTTGTGCTATCATATATTTTCATGTAAGATGGCATTTTGAAGGTTTTGGGTACTGCGTATGTGCAGCTTCTTCGCTGTATGGTTGCTAAACAAATCGACCGGCGTCACTTTTTGGTAGAAGTTTTGGGGCACTTGGTATTTTGTCTATCCTTTCTTGATGTTCTTTCATTTGGTCGCAGAGCATTTTTTCGCGTTCTCCATCTCCTCCATTTTCCTCAGAATGGTTGTGAGGGTGTTGTTATATGCATCGCTAACATTGTGAGTAATATATGTTACGAGGGGGTGTTGCTCGTATGTCACTGACGCGATGCCAACTCTTACATCTTCTCGTTTCGGCCTTTGAGCGGGCTTGTCGAGAATGATAGTCAATGTGTTTGTCAACCACGCCTCAAGCAACTTCTTCACTACTGGTGGTGCCTCTTCCGTTGTGGACGTAGAGGCCCCTTTTATCGTGTGAGGCTGTGATGTTGTCGTGAGGAGGGGGCGAGCTGTTTCGCCTGCGAGAGGTATTTGGTGTTATTTCTTCAACCTCTGTTTCATTGACTTTGTTGATGGTGTGAAGGAGGTTGGTGGTGAGGTCGGCTATTGCTTTCCTCTTTTCCTCTCTGTTGCCTGCCATGTTAGATTTGTGTACATAAGTGTAGGTTTTTTGCGTTTTTTTAGATCTAGAAGAAACTAATATTTTAATTAGAAAATCTCCACAGACAGCGCCAAATTATTTGACCAAAAAGTATGAAACCTTTTGGTAAACCAATATTATATAAGTAGATAACGGGTAAATCCTAGTTAAAGATAATAATTTCTAGATCTGAAATGCGTTCATGCAGATAATGTGGGGGGTGCATTAAAACATATTTAATGCGACGCACATTAAATGATACGATCATAAATGAGAGTAGAATAATGATAAGCAACAAATATGTTAAATTGTACTAAATGTAAATAGAAAAAATGATTCACCCAATATTGAATGAGGAGGATGATTCCTCTCTCTGACAATGATGTAAGACAAATGAATATGGGAATATAGAAAGCTTTCTCGGATCTGATGCTAGAAATGTGGAATAAACAACAAATAAGATCTCTTTGGAAAGCTAATCTTTGTATTTTGCTTAAGAGTTAACTTTTCAATAGAGTCCTTGTCATATAGAATATTACATGTATTTTGCTTTCTCTGTCCTACTATTTATATGGGATATTACCGAAAAAACCTTAAGAGGTACAATAGAAGGAATATTCAATAGAATATTCCATTTGTTAGTTCCAAAGTTGCACTAGTCCTTACTTATGTCCCTTGCTGCTCGACCTCGGCTTTGATGAGCCCTTCAACGGCTCGTTTTGTCTCCACTGATCGACCTCGGCCGAACTGCCCATGATAAGTTATAATTTTCACGATAATCATCTCCTCATGCTGAATCTCCTCGGTCGGATTTTCACTTACACATGCATGTCAAAAATTTGAATTCTAGTTGATATGGAAGAGTAAATGAGCAATTTAGGGTTGGGGAATCGGGATTATAGTTAGTAATCTTTTAGTTTTTATTTTTCTAAATATTAAATATTTAATGGTTAATTAATTTTTGGCCCACGGGCCGGCCCAAGCCCAGCCTCTGTCAAGCCTGAAGGGCCAACAGGCTCACGTGAGACACACGTATAAACATCAGTTTCAAATGGGCTCAAAAAATTCTAACTCAATCTTACCCAAACAGCGGGCTGGGTTGGGCTGGCCTAACGGGCTAAGCCCATTTTGACGGCTAGCAAAGTCATTCCAAAAGCATCTACAATAGCTACAAAATTTGATAAAAAATACTATGTTCTCTCTTATGCTCTTCATATTCACTTCTTTAAAAAATAAAAAAATCTTCAGTAATCTTATTTGATTACAATGTTCTCATATACAATCATACTCCGAATTCCGCAACTAGCAAACCAATGAAAGAAAAGGCGCAGCGGCAAACCAGATATTTGTGCACAAGACGAAAGATGAAAGTCAATTAGCAATTTAGTTATTGGTCTAAATCCCGTTGAATTATAATCTCTTTAATGTTAGCCTAGAGAAAAGTTATTAATATATTCTGATTTTGCTATTGAACTCTTCTCTATACAAAAATGTAGTATTAAGTGAAAATGGAATAGAGATGAACCCATTATTTTTCAAGTTTTGAATGTTGTGACACTTGCCTAGGGGATTTCATAATTTAAAAAAAAAAACACAAAAGAACTTGCTTTAAGACGTATGGATCAATCAAATGTGACAAAAAAATATTTAATTTAGAGAATCTGAGTTAAAATTAGAAACTAAAATTGTGAAAGTAAATATAAAAAAAAGACTATTCATAGAGGAAGAAAAATGAGAATGGAAATATATTGTTTAATAATGAGAGAAAACATTCTCGTATTAATTCAATACCAAATTTAAAAATGTTAACATTAAAATCTTTTATTAATAATTATATAAAAATAAATATGTTATATATTAATATAGCAGTACTTTATATTTTTGGGGCTTTAAATATTTGGTGCCTCCTTACCCTAAAGCCGCTCTTGTCTCCATGGAGCATGAAGCTCCTAAACCGGTACTAATTTGTTCTTTTCTCCATTATTATATTTTAGCCATGTTATTTCTGCAATTCTATATAGTTTCATTCTTCCTGGTTCAGTGGATAAAATAGTTTATAGTGCTATCTTTTCTTCTTCATTTTTTGCAGGATTGTATATTACAAATACAGGCCATTGGTTGTTGCGATGTCTGTGTTAAAAAAGTGAGGAAAGGAATTCTTCGACTGGAAGGTACTGGTAGATTTTTGTTCTGGGCTTGTAGTACTAATCGTATTTTAGAAAATAATTACAAACTGCATATGGTTTGTGCTTTACAAAGGTCTAAGGACATTAAATAGCGTGTTCCGCTATATATTGCTTGTCCAATATCTAATGAATTTCTCTTTCATTTGTCAAAATGATTGTTAGAACATTCAGAAGGCCTTTGGATAATAAGGGTAAACCCAGTGGATGAGTACAACAACTCGTTGACCATATTATACAGAAAAACAACTCTTTGCGGTGTTTTCTCATTTTTGCTTTTCGAGTGGATGTTGAAAATAATTTTGAGTTTTAGAAGGTATCCCAAGGGGTTGTTTTTCTAATTAAAATGTCTGAATCTAAACGCACTAAGAAAAAGCAAAAAAGTAAAGGAGATTCAACATCTATTCTATATACGTAAAAAGTAATTTCAATCATATATATGTAATATCATTTTTCAATGAAAATGATTCATATATGGACCCATTATTTGCGCCCTCTAACTTCGCCCATAACTGTGATGGTGGAGGTGATTGGCCGTAGTGGCTAACCCTAATACTTATTGACAGAGGAAGATCCAGAATTTAGAGGTCTCGGGAGCACATTGCTTTGAAAGTAGATGTGTAGTTGCTATTTACTCGGTTTAGATAGAGTAAACATTTTGTTAGTTTGAGCAACTTTGAACTTCGATTCGGGTTATATTTGTCTTTTATGTTTATATGGACAAATCCATCAAACGGAAAAATGTAATAATTATGATAGAAGAGAAGATTTTGAAAAGGAAATGTTATTTTAACGACGTGAAAAAACCAATACTCCTACACTAATTAGAGACATAAAAAAGAAAAACCAATACTCCTATACACTAATTAGAGACATAAAAAAGGTCAAAAGTTAACTAAGTATGATAGTCAACAATAATTAAAGAAAGAAAAATAAAGAGAATATATATATATATATATATATATATATATATATATATATATATATATATCTTACCGTGATGCAGCAAGCCACAAGGTTTAAAATATTATTGTCAAATGAGCTCAACCACTCGCCCCAAGGTGGAACCTCCAATCCTTTGCCATAAGCAACCTTGGTATCTTTTGTTACTACAGGTGGCACTGAAAATATTTGTATTATTTCTTATAGAAATATTCATTTATACATTGATCAGTTTCGACCGAAGCTTGCGGTTGACGTGCTACCCCTTGGGCCTTAGGAGATTGGCCCCCGGTTACTGATGGTGGCTAGTTGTGGTGGTAACGGATGGTGGTGTACGTTTGGCAATGATGATAGCTATGATGGTATATAGAGGTGGTCGGTGTGATAGTGACCGTTAATGGTGGCTAGTGGAGTTGGTGGTTGGTTGAGGCGGTGGTAGTGGTTATGATGGTGGAGGTGATTGGTGGTATCGGTTAGATGCGTGGGTGGTGGTTGTTGGTGATTGATAGTGGTGGTCGGATTGATAGCTGTGACTTGTGATTGTGTAGTGATGGTTAGTGGTTGGCAGATATAATGGTGCTGAAAGACTGTCTTCGTAAAAATCTTTAGCTAATATAATTAGCTTCTTAAAAATATTAAAATCCTTTTCCAAATTTGAATGTGATTAAATCTTAAAAATAACAAATGTACTTGATGATTTTAGGCTTGAACTAAACATAAAAAAATACAAACAAATGAGGCCTAAAAGACATAAAATGTACATATTTTATTATTTTTATAATGTCGTTGAGTTTTGATCTTCAATAACACGTGACCATCTATTTTTGGAAGGAAAATTCCACTTTTATTTTCATATGGATGCATATATGTAATTCGCAACTCCAGTTGTAATCGATCATCTTCATTGACTCTTGGAGTTTTTGTTTTGTGGACAGGTGTTTATTCAGTTGAGATCGACAGAGAAAGAAGATGGGCAAAAATAGCAGGCAATGTAGAGCAAGTCATGGACTACTTTACTCGAAGACCAAGAAAACTTAAAAATGCAAAAGTCATATTCTATTGTTCAAAGGAGGCAAAAACCGATCACAAATATCATGGCAAGAATTATCAAAATACTCCAATGGAGAATCAGAGGGAAAGACATGTCAAAAATCAAGCCGAGAACAACTTGCCCAAGGAAACTCAAAACCCTAAGGAATATCATTGTCACCAGAAGAATATTCCTAAAGACAATTGTCCAATGCAGAATAATTCCAACGATACTCGACAAAGGAATTACAAAAGAGGTGGTGGAAATTACAATCAAGATTCTTCTACTCATACAACGGGTGATCATTACGTTCCAAATGATCATTATGCACCACGTAAAGATTGGGTCCATAGAGTTGAAAATTACGTACCACCGCCACCTAAAGAAGATCAATATCGATCGGTACGTGTTGATGATCTTGAATGCAGGTGTGAATTTCATGCTTGGAAGAGACAAGGAAGTAATAGTAGTGGTAGTGGTCGTTTTGTTTTTGATCATAGGGTACCAAGGGCCGACATGCGTTCCGCCAGTGCGCGGTGGTGCAGGGAGGAGCCGCCGCCTTTTTATGGATACCATGAGCCTTTTATGCCGCTACCTCGGCCACCGCCGGGACTATTTGCTTATAGATGATTTACGTTGACACAACCTGGAAAAATTGAAGAAACTGCAGCTAGAAACTAATGAATCACGCACAGCAATCCCTACTCCACTACAACCCCGAAGTAAGGAAGACAATTGCATCTATATTGCAAGTTGTGACAACGCTAGGCATGCTGCACATTTTTATAGTCCAAGTATAGTCGAATGTGATGCCAAAGAAATTATTCTTTCTTGTAACTCCTCGAGTGAAAATTTTACAGAGTTTAAAGTACTTTTAGAAAAATATTGTTTCTTGTTAAAGAGAAATCCCAATATTTCTCTGGCTTGGTTTAAGTGACAACTAAATCTAGTTGTTTATTGCTTGGTAAGAGATAGGGGTGTACATGGACCGGGTTGGTTCGGTTTTTATCAAAACCAAACCAAACCAATTATATCGGTTTGGATTGGTTTGGTTTTGTCTGGTTTTGTCGGGTTTTCGGGTTTTTTTTATTACATGAATATTATTTCAATCTTATGTTATTAAAATTATAGATAAAGCTTTGATAAGTGAATATATGTTTAGTAAATATGGAAAAAATTGACAAACATATAATCTATTAAAATATTCTAATGGGATAAATTTTTTAGTAATACATGATAGTTATTTTCTTAGTCGTCTAGTAATAATTTTTCGTTAAATTACGCTTTTAAGGTTAATACATGAGAGGATCCCAAATATTTCTACATTTTCTAAAGAAAATCACTACAAAATCTTAAAAATATAAATAAAATTTATATATTTATATGTCGATTTGGTTCGGGTTTTTTTATTCAATACCAAACCAAGTCAAACCAAACCTAGCCGGGTTTTTTAATCGGTTTGGTTTGATTTTTCGGTTTGGTGCGGTTTTCCGGTTCGGTTTGAACACCCCTAGCAAGAGAGTCTAGAAATTATGATGGTCGTTTTTTGTGGGAGCATGCTCCTAGTCTTACTGCAAACTTGTAGGTTGCTGAATTAGTTAAGTAAAATTCTTTGTTTTTTATACACCTATGTATAGATTTACCTAAGCTGTGAGTGCTGTTATAATTAGAAAAAATGCCAAGTACTTTTCCATAATCTGTACGTAGTCATTATGTTTCTATTCCACTGATTTTATCTCCGCAATGGTTTGAGGATTTGTTATTTAACTCAGAGTACTTCTCTATATGAAAAGGTGTGTGTGGGAATGAATGGAAGTCTTGTTTGGTATGTAAAAGGAGGTCAAAAGATTATTTGGTCCAACGGTTAGAGATGATTCACCCAATTTTCATTAGGTAACTTTTAAGAGACTGCTCAATCAAAGTAGTCGACCAATAACACCACGCAGCACTATATTCTCATTTTAAGTAATACGAGCTTTGCCTGTGTATACTTCTAGCTCTCTGGAAATCGTTTGCCAGAGAGCTTCAAAACGCATAAATAATTATTATTTTCGATAACGACGTATAAATTACTATTTGTGCACATACATGAATGAGGGACAGGACAGATCCACGACTATCTATTTTAGTTCAACCCCCCTTAGAGTTGGTTCACTTGCTAAAATAAAATGATAAAGAAAAAGAAAGAAAGCAAGAAACCTAATGGCTTTCATTGAGGCAATCTTCCAAAATTGCTAAGCTCCAAAATGTGCTTTTTCTATTTTCTTTCCTATATTACTTGGTTGACACTTTCGCTAAAGAATTGCTTAAAAAACAAAATAAAATCATTTAAATTGAGCTTTAAAACGTGAGTGAAAAGTTTTCAAAAAGCTACAATAATAAATATGACAAAATAGGAGCGAATCTCACTGCATTAAAGAAATGATGCAGCGCAGCTTATTAACTTAATTAATTCTTCTGCACAAATCATCCGTTATTCTCTCAAATATGGGTGTACAAAGGAAACCGACAAACCACACCAAATTGATAATCCAAATCAAAATGAGAAAAAAATTCGATTATGGTATGGTTTGATTTGGTTTGATATTGGGGAAAAAATCCGACCATACTGGGTTTAATTTGGTATTAATTAAACAAAAGTCAAACCGAACCAAACCAACCTGACGTACAATGTATAGAAGTATTAAATATATTTAATACATAAAACTATTTATTGTTGTGTAGTTTATAAATATTTCTTAAACAATTTCATAATTTTATCTTTTAACGTATTATTTTAAACTTGAACTTATAATTCTCAAATATTAGAATAAGTTTTATAGTCAATATTAATGCTAATAAAATACATTCAATTAAATTGTTCTAGGAATGTCAATAGTGTTGGATATTTTTTTTTTTTTTAGTTTTTCCTTAATTTAGATAAAATACACAACTTTTTTTTCATAGTGTTTAGTCATGTAAAAATAATACTTGCAAAACGTACTTATTTTAGCAACTTAGTAACTTTAGACTATGTTTATTTTCATTATGGCATATTAATAGTATTTATTTTATGCGATTGTATTATCTTTATTGTTGAATACCTTAGTACAATACCATAGCTCATCTCATATTTTATGTTATTTTCTTAAAAAACACCTTATATGATTATGTCTTAATAGGATCAAAGAAGTATTTGGAGCACAAATTCTATGTTTTGTACTATGAAGACTTTATGGGAAAAAATAATCCGAAATAACTCGAAAATCCGAGAAAAATCAAGATTAAAAAACCCGACTTTCATTGGTTTAGTTTGATCTTTAGATTTAATAACCCAACACAATTGGTTTGGTTTGATAATTGAAAAACCGAACCTATGTACCACCCCTACTCTCAAATGTAAAATCACTATGGTCAGGCAAATTCTTTTTCCAGGTATACTGAAGTACCGAGCAAATATTGCTAGTAGACCAAGCAACCAAATGTATTTCTAATGCAATAGAAGTATAGAAGGAGAAGTAAATAAAAAAAGGTGTATATTTTCCGCTTTCGGTTTTCGTCAGTTAGCTGACAGACCTCCACATACTATAATTTTGAGGTTGAAAAAAATAATTTCTTTTTAATATCACAGGTGAAAATGTAACATCACAAATACCAGTCATACCTCAACAATGATTGATTCTGTCGCAACTTTACCCAGTCAATCAGGTCCCGAAGCACATGTAAAACTGACAATACACGGAACAGCAGCGACAACTTCTTATGAGGGAAATCTAATTCTTTTTCTTCAGTGCAAGACAAGCAGCGGTTTGTGTAAGACGAGGAATGGCTGTTGTGTGCTTGCTTTCCATAATGCATCTGCTACACCATTACATGGCACAAAAGCTAACCTCATTAAATTTAGAAAATCAATAGCAAAACTCTACTTCCTTCCACAGCTCACAATCACCCTTTTTACCCCCAATATGGCTTCCAGTGCTCTCTGTGTGTGAGCATCCGAAAATAAAAGAGGATCCCACATTTCAGCATGAAGTACACAACTGTACCACTGAATCTTTTCTAACACATCGAGAACAGACCCAGCCTTGGTGATTTACTTGCGGATTTTTTTGCAATATCAGACCTATTCATGACTAAAAATCTGAATGATACAGACAAACTAAGCTTGAATGTGTTATAGGAGAACGGCAAAGAGGACATTCAGGCTTCTCATTGCACCACTCCATTATGCAGTTCCTACAAATATAGTCAAAACAAAAGGCAAGAGCATTATGTCGTTTTCTTCTTCTTTCATAATCTCTCTTATTTAGTCTTTCTGCTTTCTTCACATCCTTGTTCCTTTTTTTTTCTCTTTCTGGTTTTGGTTTTGGTTTTGCAGGGAATGAAAGGTCAACCAAAATAATGGGAAAAAGGAGAAACAGTCAGGAGTCAATACCAGCAAAACACATGACCACAAGGTGTGGCTGTTGGGTCTTGGCGGCTGCTTAAGCAAAGCGTGCATTTGCTTGGACTGCTTCCTTGTGACTGAAACAGCAAAAGAATAACTTGTTGGATTAGTTAAATTAAGGCTAGAAAAACGTAAGATTAAGCTAGCAATGATGAAAAGGGGACCTAGGTAGGAGTTGTGATTAATCATATGTAATTCCATGTGCTTGAGTACCTTGTAATGGAGAACAAGGGTATAATAAATAGGAGAAACAAAAAAGATGATCAAGTCTAAGAAGGAGATGTGTGTGTAAGATAACTGCATCTCTTTAACTGCAAATATATGTTTGTGTGTGTAATATAACTGTTAGTTTGGTAGTTAAATATTTACATGTAAATAACTCTAATCCCATATGTAATAGGAGTAAAACATGTATTATACATCAATATATATATATATATATAGGACTCGTTGTATCATTATCAATACATCAATAATATAACTTTTCGGTGCATTATTTCTCACACGGTATCAGAGCGGCAATTAGAAAACATCCGGGAAAGAAAAACCAGCCAAAACAGTCGCTGTGCTTCAATTCAGGCGCCATGTTAGAGCAGTTTTTTCGTCAAAACCATTTTCCACCGGTGTTGTGCAAAAAAACCAACACCATCATAAGGTCCCTCAGCCCCAGTGACCAAACCCCAGCAAACACCTCTGGCAGCCGATGACTCCCGTGCCGCTATGCGCCGACCGGGGGCAGTTTTTTCCAGCGAGATCTACTCCACACGCCGGTACGTGGAGCCCTTTCCAGCCATTTTTACAAAACCCTTCTTTAGAACGGTTGGATCGCCCTATAATTCCGAGCCTACCCGTAATTTTCTTTTTTGATTCTGAGCACTTTGAAAATTTTCCAGCAATTACATTATTTTTTCGCGGCAGTTTTCCGCAACTACAGTTGATTCTTTGTTTTATTTGGTGCCAATTTGCTAGACCTCTTTTCAATTCAACAATGTCTTTGGGAGTTGATGTATTTGGGTCTAAAAAACACAGATTCTGGAAGTTACGGTATTATGATCACCTCAGAACCTTTAATGGAAAGTTCAAACTACTTATCTTGGGCTTAGTCAGTCGAGTTGTGGTGTAAAGGTCAAGGTGTTCAAGATCATTTAACAAAAAAGGCTAGCGACGGTGATGAAAAGGCCAAAGCACTTGGGAGAAGGTCGATGCTCAGTTATGTAGTATCTTGCGGCGATTCATTGATTCCAAGTTGATGCACTTGTTCCGTCCATTCCAGACATGTTATTTAGTTTGGAAAAAGGCTCGTACTTTATATACTAATGACATATCTCGTTTCTATAATAGTAATATCGCGAATGACAAGCTTGAAGAAACAGGAATTGGATGTCTACTTACTTGGACAAGTACAGGCAGTCATGAAAGAATTTGAGAAGTTGATGCCAGTTTCTGCTAGTATTGAAAAGCTACAGAAGATGTTTCTAGTTTTTACACTCACTGGACTCCCTACCTTGATTCAGTACGTGACCGGATGGTGGCTAGCTTGCCTGTCCCCATAATTGATGAATTATTCTCTCGATTACTTCGCCTTGCTGCAGCGCCAAATCACCCAAATGATCTCATCACAGACACCGACACTTAACTCCTCTGTTTTTGCATCCCAAACATTGGAAAATCGGGCATCTCAAACTATGGAGGGTAGACTAGGACGAGGTCGTTTTGGAAGATCTAAACCTAAGTGCTTTTATTGTCATAAACTTGGAGACACTCGTGAAGTGTGCTATTCTTTACATGGTCGACCACCCAAAAATGCTTATGTTGCTCAGACCGAAACTACAGGTAACCAGGGATTTTTTTTTATCTGAATGGGAGTATAATAAGTTCCTTCAGTACCGAGCAAGTAACCAGACATCTCCACAAGTAGTCTCTGTTGCTCATACTGATACTTCTCTTGCTGGTAATTCTTTTACTTGTCTTTCCAACTAGTACTCTTGGACCATGGGTCGTGGACTCAGACGCTTCTGATCATATCTCTGGTAATAACTCACTTTTACCAAATATTGTGTATTTACAGTCTCTTCCCACCGTTACGTGGATTTCAAACTAAAGCAAAAGGAGTTGGACAAGCTTATCCCCTACCTTCTGTCACTCTAGATTCCGTTCTTTATATCCCTAGTTGTCCTTTTAGTCTTGCATATGTTAGTCGTTTGACACGTGTCGTTCATTGTGGTATATATTTTATTGATGATTCTTCTATTATGCAAGACCGCAGTATGGGACAGACGATTGGCACAGGTCTTGAATCAGAAGTCTTTACTACCTTAACTCACTCAATCCCTCCAAGGCATGTCTAGTTACATACCCTCCAGACCTAATTCACAGACGTATAGGACATCCGAGTTTATCCAAGCTTCAGAAGATGGTTCCTAGTTTGTCTAGTTTATTTACATTAGATTGTGAGTCATGTCAGCTCGGGAAACATACCCGAGCCTCTTTCCGCATAGTATTGAGATTCATGGAGTCTGTTTTTTCTTTAGTTCATTATGATATATGGGATGCTAGTAGAGTCAGTTCAACCTTGGGATTTTGTTATTTTGTTAGTTTCATTGATGATTATTCAAGATATACTTGGCTTTCCTTAATGAAAGATCATTCTGAGTTGTTTTCTATATTCCAGAATTTTTGTGTTGAAATCAAAAATCTATTTGGTATTTCTATTCGCACTTTTCGCAGTGATAATGCCTTAGAATATTTATCCTCTCAATTTAAGCAGTTTATGACTTCTCAAGGAATTATTCATCAAATCTCTTGTCCTTATATCCCTCAACAAAATGGGATTGCAGAGAGAAAGAATAGGCACCTCATTAAGACTGCTCGCACACTTCTCATTCAATCTCATGTTCCATTGCGTTTTCGGTTCGATGCAGTTCTCACGGCTTGTTATTTGATTAATCAGATGCATACATCTCCCATCCAGAATCAGATTCCGTATTCAGTATTGTTTCCCAGTCACCCTTATACTCTCTTCCCCCTCGTATTTTTGTGAGCACTTGTTTTATTCATAACTTAGCCCCTGGAAAAGATAAGTTAGCTCCTCGTGCTTTTAAGTATGTCTTCTTTGGTTATTCTTGTGTTCAGAAGGGATATCGTTGTTCTCGTCTTCCTTGATTATTCTTCCTTGGTTACTCGCCAGATCTCGTAGGTACCTTATGTCAGCTGACGTCACATTTTTTGAGTCTAAACCTATCTTTACTTCTTCTGACCACCTTGATATATCTGAGGTCTTACCTATACCGACCTTTAAGGAGTTTACTATAGCTCCTTCTTCACCTTCCGCCATAAAAGTCTTACCCATTCCAACCGTTGAGAAGTCTAGTATGGCTCCCCCTAGGTCCCCAGCCAGAGGAACACCACTCTTGACTTATCATTGTCGTCCGCGCCCGGCATCAGGCCCAGTTGATTCACGTCCTACACCTGACCCTGCTCATACTGCGGACTTGTTTCTTCTTAGTACACCAATTGTACTCCGGAAAGGTATACGGACCACACTTAATCCTAATCCCCATTATATCGGTTCAAGTTATCATCGGTTGTCATCACCCATTATGCTTTTATATCTTCTTTGTCCTCTGTTTCCATCCCTAAGTCTACAGGTGAAGACCAGGATGGCAACGGGCTATGATTGACGAGATGTCTGCTTTACATACGAGCGGTACTTGGGAGCTTGTTCCTCTTCATTCAGGTAATCTACTGTTGGTTGTCGTTGGGTGTATGCAGTCAAGGTTGAACGGATGGCAAGGTTGATCGACTTAAGGCTCGTCTTGTTGTCAAGGGATATACTCAGATATTTGGGCTCGATTACAGTGATACCTTCTCTCCCGTGGCTAATATAGCAGAAGTCCGCCTTTTTATATCCATGGCTGTTGTTCACTATTAGCCTCTCTATCAGCTAGACATTAAGAATGTTATTCTATATGGTGACCTTGAGGATGAGGTTTATATGGAGCAACCACCTAGGTTGGTTGCTTAGGGGGAGCCTCGTTGCCTTGTATGTCGCTTGCGCCAGTCATTTTATGGTCTAAAGCAGTCTCCTCGAGCCTGGTTTGATAAGTTCAGCACAGTTCTCCAGGAGTTTGGCATGACTCGTAATGAAGCTGATCACCCTGTGATTTATCAGCATTCTACTTCAAGTCTCTGTACTTATCTGGTGGTCTATGTTGACGATATTGTTATTACCTGCAATGATCAGGATGGTATTACTAAATTGAAGCAACATCTCTTTCAACACTTTCAGGTTAAGGATCTGGGCAAACTAAAATATTTTCTAGGTATTGAGGTCGCTCAGTCTAGCTCAGGTATTGTGATCTCACAGCGGAAGTATGCCTTAGACATTCTTGAGGAGACAGGAACGACAGGTTGTAGACCGACTGACACTCCGATAGATCCGAATTCTAAACTTCTGCCAAGACAGGGGGAGCCGCTTAGCGATCCTGCAATATATAGGTAGCTGGTTGGTAAATTAAATTTATCTCACAAGTGACCAGACCTGACATTTTCTTTCATTTGAGCGTTGTAAGTTAGTTTTTGGATTCTCCCTATGATAGTCATTGGGATGCAGTTGTCCGCATTCTTCGGTATATAAAATCGGCTTGTGGCAAAGGGTTATTTTGTTTGAGAATAGAGGTCATAAACAAATCGTTGGAAACCCAGATGCTAATTGGGCAGAATCACCTTCTGATAGACGTTCTACGACTGGATATTGTGCTTTAATAGGTGGCAATTTGGCATCTTGGAAGGGCAAGAAACAGAATGTAGCTGCTCAGCCTAGTGCAGAAGCAGAATATCGAGCAATGGCTGTGGAAACATGGGAGCTAATTTGGATAAAACAATTGCTCAAGGAGTTGAAATTTGATGAAATCAGCCAAATGGAACTTTTGTGCAATAATCAAGTTGCCCTTCATATTGCGTCAAATTCGGTGTTCCATGAGAGGATTAAACACATTGACATTAATTGTCACTTCGTCAGAGAAAAGATACTCTCAGGAGATATTGCTACAAAATTTTGTGAAGTCCAATGGTCAACTTGCAAATATTTTCACCAAGTCTCTCGCTGGTCTTCGTATTAGTTCAGTGTTGTGAAGAGCGTGAAGCGAGGAAAAGCGACAAGCCCCTTTTCGCCTAAAGCGAGAAGCGAAGCGTTGAAGTGAAGCGGAATTTTAAAAAAGATATTAAAATAAATACTGCATAGACAGTGAAGAAGGGGAGGGAGAGAATGACAATTAAATAAATACCACATAGACTACTACGAATTAATGATATGAAAAAAATGGCAGTATAACCGAAACGAAAGATGGGCAGCATTTCGCTGCAATTTATCACTGATACAGTGAAAGAAAATGAAGAAGAAGAGAAGGAGAATGAGAAAAAGAACTGAAAGGGAAAAAAAATTTCACCAACATGTCACTGCTATTTGGACACTGAAACAGTGAAAGAAAAAGAAGAAGAAGAAGAAGGAAGAAGGAAGAAATCACATACTTGGGACCAAACTTGATGATCTTAACGTTTAAAAAAAAGAGCCTTTTTAATTAATCAATGTTGGCAGCTCAGTTATAAAGAGAAGCGCTCGCTTCTGTCGCTTTGTTCGCTTCCTCACTTCTCGCTTTTTCAGGGGGAAGCGATCGCTTTTGTGTACCTGATACGCTTTAGATCAGAGAAGCGCAAGATGCCTCGGCTTCGCATCGCTTCTCGCTTTAAGCGAGGAAGCAGTTTTAACAACACTGTATTATTTATATGTAAGAAGCTCGGTACATATGATTTATATGCACCAGCTTGAGGGAGAGTGTTAGTTTGGTAGTTAAATAGTTACATGTAAATAACACTAATCACATATGTAGTAGGAGTAGTACATGTATTATATATATAGGACTCGTTGCATCATTGTCAATACATTATTCCATATGTAGTAGGAGTAGAACATGTATTATATATAGGACTCATTGTCTCATTGTCAATACATCAATAATATAACTTTTCGGTGAATTATTTCTCACAATAACTCTTTTAAACATTGAACCCTAAACCTCTCGGCCTTAGAAAGTAATGGTGAAGTTCAAAGAAATAATTGACATATCTGGCACATCATATACAACATAAATATTTAATTTTTAGGTATCCTAAATTATATTGTTATTACCAAGATTGCCAAGCGCAGCATGAATTATTTTGGTCAAATATCTTATTAGTAGACAATGTCAAACAAGCTTTTACTATTTTGGTTCTTTCATCCTCGAACTCACTACTGTCCATTTCAGTGGAAAGACATTACTAATAAATTCCATCATGTGAATCAACATAGTGAAAATTTATATTTCAAAAAATAGACGTTAATGTAATTTGACGTAATAAAGCTTAGTTATTTTAAAATTTAGTTTTAAATATTAGTTGGTTAATGACTAAGATATGAAGGTCAAATAATTTGACTAATGGAACGGAGACTTCTACAATATAGAATAGAACTAGGGGAAGGTTATGGTAACTTTGTAAATTAAACAGAAGGGTGCTTGAAGTCTGACAATTTAGAGTGGAACCCATTATAGAAGGCACAAAGTCGGTAATAGTCGTAATCGTATAACCTTCAACTACTCTCCTAGCAATTTTTGAACAGTGCAAAAGTGTGTGCAAAAGTGATAACATTCGCTCTAGGTTAAAATGAATTATGTAAAAAACTTAATTCTTGACAGTAAAACAAAATATACCTCTGAGGTTGATGTGGATTCAGCAACCAGCCCATACTTCTCAGTTTCAGCAGTAATTAGATTGCCTTCCTCATTTAAAACAGGTAAACCTCGGCCTAAAGGCACAAAGAGAAAAGGTTACAGCCAACAAGTGAGATGACTTACCATAGACCTGAAGAAAGGAAAAACTAACATAGAAAGGTCAAATTGATAATTTACGATTGCATATTCGCAGACCTACAAGAGATGCATAACTGCAAAGATACAAAAAGTGAACTTGATGACCGAAACCAAATTTTGTAACTTTCTGATGCATAACCACTCTTTCTGCTATGATCACATCTTCCAAATCATAGGAAACTGCATTTTGAAATTAATCTCCTTCTCTATTTGTTGAAGCCTTAGTGACACCCTTGGAGCAGGTGAGGAAAGTACATAATGGGTACAACTATTCTTTTTCTTCACATAATAAATTATTTTTGTATTTTGGAGTGATAAACATTTAGCACATGATAATCGGAGAATGCCCTGACTTCTAAGACCAAGAGACTATGCAAAATGTTTCACCTGTAGAATTCTGATAGGTTCCAAACGGTGCTTGTTGAATAGAAGCTGAAATGGATGATAAACTACTACGCCTCAGACCTTCAGCAGCAAGAATACATAATTGAATTAGAAGGAAGACCCCTAGTATTTGATATCTGCACAACAAGAACATTTTGGCCACCCATTATTGTCCAACTGACATCTTAATGAAGACAAGAACCATAAATCACACTATCTTAAGAGATGACTATGTGCCAGACAGAGGATCATCCACTACTTTGAAGTTTGATATAGAAAATTAAGCAAAATGACCGGAAAAAGTTTTAAGTGGTACATGAAAGTGAAATATCTGACTACCCACATCCCAAAGCACATAAAGTGGCAGACACGTCCGATGTCAAATATTTTCGCAAAACGAAGCAGTCTTGCCTTTTGAAGAACAGTACTGTCAATTTTTCCTTTAAAAATCAAGGAAAGCATAAAAAAGAAACACAGGTACCTGGCAGAAACTAATAAGCAATGATACAAAAAGATTGTCCCAAGGTATACAAGAAGGAATGGCATCATAGTCAAATGAAAGAACCATTTATGTGCAAATTTGTCCTTCACAAAAAGATAAGCATGGAAAAATTATATAGCCAGAAATATACTTGGCCAGAAGGAAAACTCACTTTTCAAAGAGCAGATGCTAATGATGCAAAGAGTTACAAGCAATAGACTTCATACGACTATTCTGCAACAGAAGATGGAAGCAATTTTACCTAGGTCGTTGGTTCATAGGTTTGCCAATGAACACATAGCGAATGCCCGCAGCACGTTTTGATATATGATAGTAAAATCCTGCAGTAAAAAGAAGTTTAACAACTTTCAGCATGTGTTTCAGAAACTAGCAGCACTTAAGTTTATTGAGTGGCAAATAAAGTTACCTTCAAAATAGAAGAACATGAGATTGGTCCGGATAACCAATTGCAACACCTCACGAGCAAGAGGAAGCACCTACAAGAATCAGCAAGGATGTATGTTGCTTTAACAAAAATTGGAAGTACTTCGCAATTACCTCTACATGTCAACTCTGTCTTACCCAATTTGGCAAGTTATATAAAGGAGTTGAACATGGCCCTGGCAGCTCGAGGGTAGACCATCAGTAAATAGGGTTTTTTCATGCTACAAAGCATTCTAACCAGGATGGAAGTAATTCTAAACCTTTGTCCTACATAAATAGAATATCACAAACATTTGTTTGCAGTAATACTACACAAGGCATCCCTGGCTTAACAATTGGCGAGTGCACAAGATCCAAAGAGTTTATCACCATCCGACAGTCTGAAATGCTCCAGGAAATACAAAGTGCCATAGATGCTTCCTTAGGAGCAAGAGAATGAAATATTTAAATTGTAAGAGAACTTAAGAAAACAGAGCATCCAACTCCAAAGAAATCCAGTTTAACTCAAGCAACTTTATCCATTAAGTTTGTTGATTACATATGTGACAGAAGATAGATATAAAAGTGAGAGAGAAACCCTTCACTTCACACCCAGGCTTTGGGCAATCTGACATAACAAAAAACGAAGGAAGGGGGCATACCGAAGGCCACCTTCGAACTGCATACAACCAGAAACCCCTTATCTTGGCTTTTAATCTTGAAAGAGCTGAAATTGATGGAGTGGATGTTGAAGATGACTGTATCTCAACAGTCACTGATGCCTCAGTTTCGTTGCTTGAAGTATGAACGTCCCCAAATGTATAGTCGGCCATGGAATCAGCAAGGGTGATGCCACGGGAAGCTATTCTAGAACTGCAAAACACACACACAAAAAAACTAAATAAATAAATAAAAAATAACAAGGCAAAAAATATTGATATGGTCTACAAAAATCATACACTAAAAAATACTGCTTGAAGAAGTAAGAGATGTGCATGCTTTCTATGAAGTCTGCTAGAAAATGCAGATGAACCTGACTCTTTCTGCAATATATGGAACGGCTGACTGATAGAAAATAAATAGAGCACGTCTTGCAGGTGTTGGAGAAAGCCCATATGGTCCTGCAACCTGTAATACCAAATTGTAATGAGAATATAGAAACTTAATTGCACAGGAGAAAAGCAAAAATTTGCTGACGCAATTTAAAAATCAAATGATTAAATCGTCTAATTTAGAACTGTGGACCGGTTTAGAACTCTATGTATACAACATTTTGGACCAAGACTTCTTATCAGAAAAAGAAAGAATCTAGACCAACACTTCTCAATGAATATAACTTACATGTTAGCTAGAACATCATTTATACAATGTCTAAATGCATGCTTGCAAACACACTTATTCCAGGAAATATATCCATGAACACATTAATCAGGAGAGAATATTATTCTTTCCTCCCTATCAAAAAAGATACTCTCTGTTCCATTTTGTATGGCATTATTTTCTTATTAATCCATTCCAAAAAGAGTGGCACCTTTCTATATTTGAAAATAATTTAGCTCTAAATTTCATATTTTACCTTAATGGCATGCTTTTATGACCACTAAAATGTCATGGCAGGTTTAAAATCACAACTTTCAAGAAACTTTCTTTCTTTCTTAATTCCGTGTTATGTTAAATTCCACACATAAAATTGGAGAGAAGGGAGTACTAAAATGAGTGAAGATAAAATCAAGACAAGAAGAACAACGCCAAATGGCTCAGGACACGTAGTCCCGAGGCAGAAAGGGCAAAACATAAACTCCCTGAACCTGAGTGATGTCACAGTATTCTTCTCCTAATGTTATTCTTTCCTCCCAATCAAAAAGATACTCTTCCTTATTAATCGGTTCCAAAAAGAGTGGCACCTTTCTATATTTGAAAATAAATTAGCTCTAAATTTCATATTTTATCCTTCATGGCAGGTTTAAAATCAGAAGTTTCAAGAAACTTTCTTCTTTCTTTCTTAACTCCGTGTTAAGTTAAATTCCACATAAAATTGGAGGGAAGTGAGTAGTAAAATGAGTGAAGATAAAATCAAGACAAGAAGAACAACGCCAAATGGCTCGGGACACTTAGTCCCGAGGCAGAAAGGGCAAAACATAAACTCCCTGAACCTGAGTGATGTCACAGTATTCTTCTCCTAATGTTTGCTTTCCTGCACCCGTTGTCAGCATATAATAGAGCATTTGCCCCAAGAGTTTTGCCTGAAAAAAATAAAAAGAAGGCACCAATTCTTGTATCAGGGAGTGATTGTCCTTGGGGTATATATTCTAGGGAAAAAACTTAAAGAAATTAGAACTGTTATCCTTCACAAGTAAGATCCACAGGCTATCTTACATGTCTTTTTGGCTCCACAATAGAAAAGGAAAGGGTAAAAGAGGAGAGAAAGCTAGTAAAAATAGTTTTGATGTTAGGTATGGTTGGAAGAGAAAAAAGAAACACAATTCTTCTTTCCCGACCAATTCTACAGCAAAGAGTTGAATTATGCATAGCCACTATTTGGGTAACATTCTCGGTCATCTTCATGATAAGCCCTCAAGATAAGCAAGTTGCTCTTGCACTGAAATCACATTGTTCTCTTGATGCTAGATCATTCTAATCATTTTAACTTCTTCTAATTGACTCCTATCCAACATAAAAGGAGTACACAAAATTTTCAACCCACTATTACGTCATTTTCTGATTGCCACTTATATTTTTCTTTTATTTCTTTGATCTCCTAAGATTATGAGGATTCCATAGGGCACTCTAAGCTCTAACCACTTGGGCTTACCCCCAGCCAAAAGAGGACCAGAATGAAGAAAACATTCTGTGAAAGTTCACAGTAAAAGGTGAGGGTGCCTCTTGCTGAAAAACTCCCAGTGGCAGTTTTCTGAAGGATTAAGCATTTCCAAATTAAGTTAATACAAACCTCAATTGGAATAAAATTCATTCTGACTAGTAATTCAATTCCGATACATCACTCGCCCAATGGATTTTGCAATGAAGTTCATTTTAATAAACAGAGTAATCAATCAGTTTAAACAAATCTCAAGTTACATACAGAGTCCCTCAACCACAATCAACAATAACAAAAATTTTAAAAAATAAAATAGCTTCTTTTGTTTTTCAACTCGTTAGAAACAAAAAATCAATCTCTTTTCTTTCCTTATTTCACACCGCACATAGTCTAATGAAGTTAACAACTTGGGACGACACAGTATTAAAGCATCAAAAGGAAATGGGAATTACCTCATTCTGGTAAGCTACAGCGACTCTTGTACCTGAAAAAACAGGAACTTACAAATTTCAGAAAGATACACAGTTACGAAGTGAAGCTAACTAAGAAAAAGGGAGTAGTGAGAGAGACCGAAGAGGTGACGGAAAGCATCACGGCAAGCTTCATAGACAAAGGAGGCATACTGGTCATCTTTCTCGGCGGCTCTCATAATCTCCGGCTGCGCTGCCAGTGGGAACCTCTTCACGCTGCCGGAAGTGGAGGTGCCACCGCCGTCGCTGCTGTTTCCGACATTGGCTGAAATTCTAGCAGGTTCTTCCAATCCCATGATTCAGAATTCAGATAGGGTATTGCAAAGTGTTGCACATCGGTGTTCGGGAAGTGGATGCCGAAGCTGTTGACAAGTTTCTCACGTTGTCTTCTACCCCTCGAAACGACAGCGTTTTATCAAGGAGGCTTCACTACAATGGATTACTTGACTTTACAACGTCATCAAAGTATAGTGATATTTTCATGTCTCTCCCAATAGTTTTATGCAAATAAAATACCACCCTAAGGTTTTTGAACGTCGCGATAAACTCCCCAAAATTTACTATCTGTGCCCAATTATTTGCTTTGTTAGATTAAATTCTCGTTTTCCTGCATTTCTTAACTACTAATAACTTTAATATACGTGCTTTTGCATGTACCCTATATCAATAAGTATGAAATTATAATAAATTATTTAAATATTATTAAAATATTCATGACATGACGTGTATTTTTAGATTTAATGTTGATTTACAGAATATAATAAATATGGATAGTGAGATAATTTGATTTATTTGCATTTTTGTGTACATAGAAAAAGTTCTAATTAAAAGGTAATGGACATACTATTGTATACCCAAAGAATCAAGTATAACTTTTTCCAAAGTCTTTCTCTAAATTTTTATTTAAGATAAGTAACTTATATAACATAATTGATTTTACTTCTAGGAGTAGCTGTAAATCATAGTTAAGAATAAGGAAAATCAAAAGAGTGTCGACCAACATATAGACTTTAGTTATATTTTCATATTTAAGCCTTTCTTACTTTTTCTTTTTACTAAGATAATTAAATTATTGGTATAGTTCCTATTCTCTGTGGATTTTTCATTTTTGATATTATATCTTCTGCAAAATTGTTATTGTTATATATTTCAAATAAGGAAAAGATATACAAAATATTTAATAGTAAGACTTCCTATATAGTTTAATAAATACAAATCAACAAACGTTTTAAAAACAAAAATCTTTTAAAAAAAGGTGTTAATCCTGAAAAAATAAATATTTATCCTATTTAGCTAGCTTGATAAATGAAGAAATCCTCAAGATCCAACTATGAATAAAATCAAATAATAAAGTTTTAAATTAATTATAATTCAATTTTATCTAAAATCAAATTCACTTAGGAAAGGTAAAAAAATCATAAACATTACGTGTTAAAAGTTCGTGTTTTACAATAGCCAGGTAGGTTGTGCATATATAAATTTGAGTTTAAAATGTCATCAATAAATAATTTATAAATTATAATTAAAAATAAAAAAAGCTTTCAGAGATTTACTATAAAATCTGAATTTAGTTTTAAAATTTTTTTGTAGTATGTGTATTGAGTATATATTAATAAGGTTCTGAAATTCTATTTTAAAGGCTATAAAAAGTAAACGACATTTCGCTAAGGACATTACTTGTATATGAAGTGTTAGAGTACATGCGAAAATAACATTTTTTTTAGAATAATAGGAATATCCAATTTAAATTTTCAAAGCTCTTTTCTTACTTTTTTACCTTTTGAAATCAAGGGTTAAGATTTTTTCAATTCTATGGAAGCTCTTTGTGCTACAATAGAATGAGTGACGTTTCTAGAATACAACTCAACAGCCTAAATATTAGATCCTCTAAATTCTAGAATAGTTTTAACAACACCCAATTCAAAGCCTTTTATTAAAGGTTTTTTAAAACTTTTTATTTGCCCTAAATATTAGGACTTCTTATGTAATTCAAATAAAAATATTTAATATTAAAATTATAGGATTTTAGAATCCTAATATTAGGAAAATAAATTTACTATTTTATACAATAGTACTGCTACAACAACAACAACAACATACTCAATATTATCTCACATCGTGGGGTCTGGAAAGAATAGGACGTACATAGACTTTATCCTTACCTTATGAGGATAGAGATGATGTTTCGAATAGACCATAGTCATAAAATCCTACTATAGGCATATAAATTTTATTAAAATTATATTCATAAAATAAGTTGGATTATATTTTAAATTCGAGATATATTGGTCCAAATAAATATATGGGCTAATATAATTGAATTAATTATATAAGTTCAATGTATATGGATTAAATAAATAAGTCATAATCCATTGGGCTAGCCCATTTAATTGGGCTAAAGTGATAAGCCCAATTCATTAGGCCCAAGATGTCATCTTCCTAGAGGCCCAATTTGGTGCCACGTGTCGAATGACGTGACACGCCAAGTCAAACGGAAGAGCCAATAGGATCATGCCACATGTCCAAATGACAAGACATGCCAAGTCATACTAAAAGGCCAATGAAATCATGCCATGTGTCAAGTGATGTGGCAATCCAAGCCAAATAAATGAGCCAATTAAATCAAGACACATGCCAAGCGACATGGCGATCCAAGATAAATAAATGAGCCAATGAGATCGTGTCACGTGTCAAGTGATATGGCAATCCAAGACAAATAAATGTGCCAATTAAATCATGCCAAGTGTCTGGATGGTATTGGTCAGTTCAAACGGACCAATCAAATCGCAGAGCCACACCACCCCCTACAACTATAAATAGAGGCTTGGTGATCAACTATAAATAGATGATCACCAAGGCATCATCGTTGCAGTCTTGAAGAAGAAGAAGAAATGCTTGGAAGCTATGCTCAAAGATTTGGCCAACTATAAGTTATGCTTAGATTAGGCTATAAACACTGCTTTATTTGTTCCTTTTCCTTTTCTTCTTGCATTTGATTGTTTAGTAGATGTTCTCAT
>MU693784.1:0-13286 GCA_026770625.1 Nicotiana glauca
GGGCCAAGGCGGTTCCATGGTGTAAAATTGGGCTCATTTGGCATAACATGCATCGTCGCCGGAGAACCTTTGGTCGAAGATTTGACAGGTTCTGGCGAGTTTCGAGGGAAGGTAATGGAAGGAATGGAAAGAGGGGAACGAGGTGAGTCGATGGTGTGAATATGAGGGTTATTGGCGTGGGTCTGATTTCCCGCCGGCGATGGATTCCGGCGAGAGGCTATGGTTAATACGAGGAAGGCAGTGTGGTTAATACGAGGAAGGCAGTATATGTCACTAGGGTTCGAATTTTCGGACAATCTTATTAAAAGCTAATGGCACTCGTGGGCCGTTAGATTTGGAGTGATGGATGGCTGAGATCAAACGACGTCGAAACGACGTCGTTTTGTACGTAAGGGGGCTGGACCGGATTTTGGGATTGGGCCTGGGTCTTTCAAAGGGTTAAAAAATGCTTGGGCCGAACTGACCTTGGGCTAGCTTTAGCCCCTTTTTTCTTTGCCAAGTATTTAAGTATTGTATTTTTTTGTATTTATTCTTCTTTTATTAATATGTCATATATGTATTTATTTTGTATTTTCTAGATTTTATAAAATTGAGATTAAACTAACAATTATACTAATTAAAGTCTGACAATTATTTAATAACTATTTTGTAGTAATTTCCAATTAAAACCATTAAGATGCTATTTTTGATTTTTCTTTAATTTATTTTTTCCAAAATTCACTAATACTAAAAATTAAAAAATCCTAATGCATATGCATATTTTTGTATTTATTTTTTTTTAATACGAGTTTATCATGCAACCAATTAACATAAAGAATGCAACAAAATTCCTAAAATTGTAAAATCATTTTATTTAAAATTTTTGGAATAATTTGCTTAAGGTAAAAATCACGCGCTCACAGCACTTCTATTTATGTCTTGCATCGGCTGAAAGATCGCCACCCTTATTTATATCCTACATTGGCTGAAAGATCACCAACATTATTTATGTCTTGCATCGGCTGAAAGATCGCAACCCTTATTTACATCCTGCATGGCTGAACCTGCATGGCTGAAAGATTGCCACCTTTATTTATGTCTTTTATTGGCTGAAAGATCACCACCCTTATTTACATCCTGCATGGCTGAAAGATCGCCACCTCTATTTATGTCTTGCATCGGTTGAAAGATCGCCACCCTTATTTACATCCTGCATGGCTGAAAGATTGCTACTTTTATTATATCTTGCATCGGCTAAAAGATCGCCACCCTTATTTATGCTCTCGTGGGCTGAAAGATCGCCACCTATTGCATTGCATGGGATGAAAGATCGCCTAACTCTCCAAGGGCGTCATTGTTCGAAGGCACCATTTTCATAGCCCAAGAACGCCATGACATGGCCTGAGGACTCCTTTAATATCCTGCATATCATTATTCAAAGGAATCATCGCTCAGAGGCATCATTCTCATAGCCTGAGAGCATCATTTCATAGCCTGCGAATCCTTTATTATATGCTTCATGGCCCAGGACATGATGGTCCGAGGACGTCATCCTAGCCGTCCAAAGACAGCATTCATGGTCTGACGGGAACTTCTATCATGTTTAAATTTATTCACCATACATGCATGTATTACTTATCTTCGGGTAAACCGGTAGGCAATGGTTATCTCGTCAGGAGCGGTCCCGCTCCGATTCCCGCGGCCCTATCAGACTCTTAACCTCTCGTATCGCATCTGTTCTTGAAAGATCTCCACCGACATACCCTGTTGACGGATCCTAAATTACGTATGGCCTGATTCCTTTAAGACCAGGGATATGTAGGTAGCTCAGGCACCAGAGCACGATCAAACTCTTCAAAGCATTTCATTCGGTCAAAATTGGCCATCATATCTTTACCCGACAACTCTTTCATCTTTCCCGGGTAAAGAGGGACAGCTGTTGATACCCAATTAATTTCTCATGAATTTTTCATACAAACACTTTCAGAATAGCTTATATAAGTATGTCCAAGTGTTTTAGTATTTTTTCCAATTTTTAAAGATTTTTTAAATTAATTTATTAGCCATTTTAGTAGTATCAAAATCAATAATTATTTTCAAAATAATTATTTTTACGAATAATTTATTTTATTCCCATAATTATGCCAAAATATAGCTAAAGTAATTTTTACACATTTTTACAAATTTATTTGATATTTTAAAAGCTAAATTGCATATAATTGCAATTTTAGCATATTTTAAGAATTAATAGCATTTTATAATTATGAAATTGGTTCAAATATTTTTAAATTGATATTTATATATTATTAACTGATCCAATACTTTTAATTTGCTTTCAAAACCATTTTTACTATTTTTAAAAAATAGAAAGGGAAAAACTGGCTATTTAAAATCTAACCCTTTTTTATTTCAATTATAGCCAAATTTGATCCCCCTAATTGACCCAATTTCAAGCCCAATTCTGAACCAGCCCAATTCCATTTAACCCAACCCTTAACCCATTTAAATTACCCAACCCACGCCCTTTTGATCTGGACCGTTGATCTCTAAGATCAACGGCCCATATCCACCCTACCATAATTAAACTTAAACGACTACCATAATCCCCTCATTCTCTTCTCTCAGCCACCCTCAAACTCTCTCGAATGTTCTTGAAACCCTAATCGCCTTCTATTATTTTCAACCTCCAACTCACCGAAATCCATGGCCTCTCAGGCCATAGACGACCTATACTCACCTCCCTCTGCTATTGAACGCTTGGTGTTCGAAGTTTCGAGGTATGACCTCGATGGTGTCCATTCAGATCTTCTCCGATTCAAGGTTCTATGGCTTCTCCGGTGTAGCTCCGGCCTATCCAAAGCATTTCGAGCCTGGTTCTTATTTATCCGACTTAGATCGGACCTTTTCCAAGCCTTTCTCATTCTAGGGTTCCTATGAAACCCTAGCTATTCGAGGTTTTCTCTATTTGTTGACCCTAGAATATGCTAATTTCTAAGTTAATTAAATTGTTGTGACCAAAAACACTCACGCAGGTACACGTGATTGTCAAGTAATAAAGTAGTGAGTAGAGTATCGTTCCCACGAAGACTTGTGATTAACTGTTGACTGATTCAAACTCAATTAACTTATCTATCCAAGAGGTTTTTCACAAAATAGAGATGTAACTAATTTACTACCTAAACTATCAAGCAATAATTTAACTAGAACAATTAACCAAACAACCAGCAATTTCGAGTAACAAACAGTAGGAGAAGATATTCTAGGGTCACGGGCTAACTGACAATCGTGTTGTGTTCTTGGCTTAAAATGGCTAATTGATTTATCTAGATTGTTGATTGACAGGGTTGATATATTTCATAAGATTCTGTCGAGTTCTTACTCACCTATTCAAGCTAACTCAATGCCTATATGTCTATGGAATTAAGAATAACAAGAATGCATTTACAATTCCTGTATTTCAACCAAGCAAGGCAGTAAGGTATATGTCTATCCTAATTGAGAATCCGTTCCCCAATTCCCGGATTCAAGAACTTACTCTATTTAATTTTATATGCAATCTAAAATTCCCACTTTCGAGTTCAACTAAAGATTCATAGATAGTATTTCATGTTAGCTACTCAGCAAAATAATTAAAATCAAAATTAAATAAACAACCCAATATGATAAACCAACTTTGTCAAATTAAATTTCAAACAACATCATTCATGTTTCACCCATGACCCTAGAACAATGGGTTTTAGCCACTCATACTAGTGTTCATCACAATAAGGTTCAATTTCATCACCAATAGCAAAAACAAAGGGAAGAAAAGAAGAACTTGATGGTCAAATCTCCTCCTTGCCTCTTGACTCTATATTTCTTGCATTGGACTATGAAAACCTTGATAAATAATCCTTGGGAGAGCTTGACTTTATATAGGTTGAGTGGGATTTCCTCCAGATTTCCAATTATACCCCTGAACAAGTCTTTTCGGAACTTGGACTGGCGCGCCGCACACCTAGGCGTGCATCTGGCCGTGCTAGTTGTCTGACTTTCTGTAATGGGAGTGCTAAAAGTAGCGCGAGCGCGCGTCTGGGCGCACTAGCCCAGTCCCTTATTTCCTTGATTCTTTTCCTCATCTTCGTGCACACTCAGTTCCGGGGGGTCGTTCTTGCTCTAAAATAGTTTCAATCACCTCTTTAAGGCATCACATAGGCTCCTTGTCCTCCAATATGTACAATTCACAATTAGAGCCCATTTTTAATCAATTAACCATACTATGACATTGGAACATAATCAAGCGGGAGCATAAACAATCGCCAAATTACCTAGATTTAGCCTATTATCATTTGTTTTCTTATATCTGTTCCATATCTATGCTTTAATTAAGTTCTTAATTTCTTTCAAAAATTACTTCTCTTCGATTTAGGGTTTCTGAAAAAACACATAATGTTTCTCCAATTTTTCTTTTCCTTTTTCTTTGTGTATATTTATCACGCATGTGTTTCTACAACTTCCTTATGTTTTTTTACTATATATGTTCTTCTGTGCCTTATTTTTCTACTGTGTTTCTACACCATGCTTACATGTTCATCCTGATGTGTTTTCCTATATGTCTTGTTGATATACCTTTCTGGTTTTTTGTGTTCTCCTACTGCATGTATCTCCTACTGAATTCTTAAGTTCTTCGTTTGCCTTTTACTAGACCTTGTTTGAGTTCTCTTTAAACATGTTTCTTCTATTATTTTCTTAAGTATTATACTACCGCTTCTCTCTTCTGAACTTGTTTAAGTCCCAGGTTTTTCTTAAACATGTTCCTTCTACCCTCACTATGATTCAAATCAATTTCTTCACTTTGTTGTTTCAAACTTGCTAATGTATCTGTTTGTTTTCTCATGAGTCTCTGAAAGAGACCTCTGAACCTGTTTCAATTGTTTGTCTCCTCGTCTTTGTATCTGATTCGAGTTGGAGACCCTAAGATTTGGGGGTTTTTTGCGAGTTTTGATCTTGTGTTTTTACAATGGACTCTCCCAGACTCATTCTGAGTCTATGAACTAAGTTGGAGCTTGTTTGTTTATGACTCTGAACTTTTTCCATGCTAAACTATTCTACTGATTAGTATGACAGTTCTTCGTGCTTGAGCATGGCTGTATGTTTTTATATGTGTGATGAATTCCTTCTTCCGAAAATTTTTTCAATTTATGACTGATTTAGAATCCTCTTTTAGATTTAATTGATTAGTACTGATTTTCCTCAAGTCAAGATCTTTCCCATCTTCCTAACCTGGTTCATTCACATGAAATCTTCGATTTTTGATTTTACTGGTTGTTGATTGATTGCCTTTCCTTATTTGTACAAACCCTGTGCTATCAGACTTTTCCTTTAATAAATCTCTATGTATTTACCCTTCTTGTGCTGCTTTGGAAAAGTGCTTGATCAACCTCTTTCCTTAATTATTATACCCGTTTGAAATCAGAATCCCTTAACTAAAGGAAAACTTGTGTAGTTGATTGACAACTGATTTTTAAATTATTCTCCTCCTGATTCTGCTTGCCTTCTGCACTATAAAAGGGGCACGACTCATTTCTCACCAAGACACATTGAAGTCGACACTTTTCAGACACTTCCAATTACACAACTCTCAATTCAACACTTTTACGCACATAATCTCATAGCTCTCTTCTAAAATCTTCTGACTCTTTGTTTGCAATTTGGCTTTTACAAGACTACTGCTTTCTTTTCTTGTTCCCCTGAAAATGGTATGTTCTAATTTAGTATTCAGCCTTATCCCAATGTGTTTATGTTACAGCTTCTACAATCATGTCTACTTTGTTGTCTATGCTCAGTGTTAAATATACATGATGTTCTATTTGCATCTGTTTTCTGCTGTGAATCCATGTACCCCTATTCCCTTCTATGTTTTTGAGATAAAGTTCAGAACATGGAAACACCCAAATTTTTGCTCATGCCTGGACTTTATCCTCTAAGGGATCCTAACTCCCCAAACGATATGGCTAACCGGCTGGTTGGGGTTTGCCAACACTTCCAATTGCTGGGTATGACCACCAGCCTATCTTTGCTTCCTCCCAGAATCCCCTCTTTGCACTTGCACTCTCTTCTAGCTTCTATGTTCTACCGCCCTCCTATGAGCATTGCTTGGGACCTTGAATTCCCTCTGAACTTAGACATTTGAAGGTTGGCCCTTCCACACTGCACTATAACTCAATTCTGCAATGTATTTGGGTGTAAGCACTGCCCGGAGTCCATATGAGACTTAGGGAACTCTGATACATCCCAAATAAGATAAAGTCTTTGGAAATTTGATCTTTGGAGTTGGTTTATTTCATGCTTCAGACAGAAGTCTGAATCAGGCTCTCTTTGGTTGGAATTTTAGTTTTTCTGATGTAATTTTATTTTCTCTTCTTATTCAATTCTGGGATGTAATAATCTTGTAATAACTTGTGGGGTTTTAGTGAAAAGGGTAGGGTAAATCATACATGCAAAAAGGGGTAGATATCATGTTCATAGGTATTTATTACACTTCTGCAATCATGTCCTGCTTTTATTTCTGCATTTTTATATAGAAATCATGTTTATACGTTCATATAGAAACAATGTCTATAAGTTTCTACACTTTTGCGCTTTATAAGAACCATGTCCATAAATTTCTGCACTTCTATATTATCTAGAAAACATGTATATAGGTTCTGCATTTCCATATAGAAACCATGTCTATAAGTTTCTACACTTCTACACTTTACAAGAACCATGTCTATAGCTTTTTGCATTTCATATAGAAACCATGTCTGTAGGTTTTCGCATTTCTGCATATCACATAGATAACATGTCTATAGGACTTCCTAAATTCTGCATATGCATCTATCTCTAAGCAAACGTATTTATAGGTTTAAATAACAAACAACATTCTAGAAGCCATGCCTATTGGATTTTTGCATTTTAATTTCGATTGTAAACATTTTAAAATCATTAGCACCTAGAAAGCTTGCCTATAGGAGCTATCAACTAAATTTAAATCGTCTATTTTGCCTATAAGTCTAAAATCAGTAGTAGTAATGCTTAATATCTGCGGAGCTTATGTTTTTCTGTAACCAACAAGTCTTCTTCTTCAAAATCAGTATACTTCTGCATTAATAGATATCATGACTATAGGTTTCACCTAGGCGAGCCATAAGATAAACTAGTTGATTAAATCAGACTTCATTAAATTACAACCAGCAGGCAGGTCTGATTCGGATTTCTTATCTGAAATATGTAATAAATTAGTCTGCCACTACATTTAAGTTTGATCATACCCTAATCAATATGTGAAAGAAATGCTAAAACTATATGCTTCTCTTTGTTTTAAGGAGGTTTGTTTGAGCCTTTAATTGTTATGTGTTCCCCCATATCTGCCCTACATGTTTTTGATTGTCGCCCTAGAATTTTATCCTTTTAAAACCACAAAAAGCCCAAATCTCCCTTCCCTTTAGGACCAGTAGTCCCAAATGCCTCTGGGGCTAATAGGATTGGGGACGGGTAATAGCATGCAATAAGTAAATGAGACCATTCCGCGTTTAATACCTTAACAGGGTGGGAAAGGGTAGATATGGATATGATGACCACGCAATAACACCACGTGTATTAATGATTACCGGGTGTTGTATGGGGTGATCCATATTATGTATAAACATAGGACCCCTTCCCTAATTTGTTTATTTCACAATTTCAACTACTTTTTCTCAACTTCAGCTTTTTAACTGCTTTTAATTTGCAACAATTATGTGAAAACTTCCTCTTTTCACTCGTTTATTCAGAATTTTAAAACTGCTTCTTCCCTCAAATTTCAACTTCTTTAACTTCGTTTAATTGCAATCATTTGCAACAATTATGTGAAAACCCTCCTCATATTTGTAACTCTTATTCGTCTACTTGTTGTTTGCACTTAAAATCATAATTATAGTATGGACGGGAACCACACTAGTGGATATCGACGGGTGCTTAATACCTTCCCCTTGGGATAATTTCAAGCCCTTACCCAATCTCTGGTTTCCTAAATCAAATTCTTCATAGTGTCCTAATTCACTTAATCATTAGGTGGCGACTATTCAATTCAAAAACCCAATTCCCAAAAGGGAACGAGTTTTCCTCCCAAATGTCATAAACCCGATTTCGCGAGAAAAATGGGGCATCGACAACTTGTTCTTTGGGTGGCAAGATTGCAACCTCAAATGGTGGCGGTGCCTTTGTTGATGGCGCTGATTCAAACTCAAGAGGTATAGACACATCTACCTCGGTGTCCTCAGATGGTTGACTATAATCGGATTTAGAGTAACTAATGGTTTCATTGGGTCATCGCCTTCTGCAATCAACTCGATAGATCTTTTGGGATCCCAATCATCCTCTACTTCAGTCTGTGAATACCCTCACCCTTATGGTCTGGTAGAGGGTTGTTGCAGACGTTCGGAGCAGCTCCCTTTGCCACAATAACTTTGTTATCAATTAGAGATTGTATCTTGTCTTTTAAAGAGCTACATTCATCGATGATGTGTCCTTTCATGCTAGATTGGTATGCACAAGACTTGTTTGGATTAACCTACTAAGAAGGATTCTTAGGGGTCATAGCAGGGACATGGATGACATAACCGGCGGCTTTGAGTCTCTCATATAGTTGGCCAATGGGCTCGGCAATGTCTATTGGAAAGTCTGCTCCAGGTGTGGTATTAGTTTCTCTAACGAGTAGTAAGGACCGCGCCATGGTGGCGACCAATTATTGAACTCCTCCCGGGTGTATTCATATCCCAAACAGAAAGTAGTGCCATGTTTCTTGAGTTTTATAGGTTTAGAGATACCTTAGAGGTTCTTGGCAAGTCCTTTGTCAGGTTCGCATCCACTCCAATTCAATATGCTCTCAATCTTGTTATCCCATCATTTGTCTTTGTCGAAAGCATTTACCCACTCGATGTGGTAGTAGGTCTCTCTACCTAGCTTTCTTCTTCCTCCGATTGTTGGAATGGTCTGGTGACTGTATATAGGATTACTGCCGTCACCATGAATGATCATTTCCTGGTGATTCAATTCACACTTTACAGCCTGATGTAGCATTGATGCTACGGCCCCAGCAGCATGAATCTAAGGTCATCCTAGCAGCAAATTGTAGGACGCTGGCATATCTATTACTTGAAAATCGACCTCGAACCAGGTTGGTCCCATCTACAAATACAGACTAATCTCACCGATGGTGGACCTCTGAGACCTATCAAAAGCTTTCACATTTATTTCTCCTTCTTTTATCTCATGCAACCCTTTGCCCAACTTCTTGAGTGTTACCAAAGGGCATATATTAAGGTTGGAACCCCCATCAATCAGGATCCTAGTGATTAAATAGTCTTCGCATTGTACGGTGATGTGCAGTGCTTTGTTGTGACCTAGCCCTTCAGGTGGCAGCTCATCCTCATAAAAGGTGATTTTATGGCTCTCTAGCACTTGCCCTACCATATTAGCCATTTCCCCACCAGTGATGTTACTTGGTACGTATGCTTCACTCAACACCTTCAACAGAGCATTCTTGTGTGTTTTGGAATTCTGCAGCAACGAGAGGATGGATATTTGTGCTGGCATCTTTTTCACCGGGTCGATGACCGAATACTCCTTGGCATGTATTTTCCTCCAAAGGTCATCCGAACCCGTCTAAATAAGGGGAGGCCGATTGGAGGCCTACTTCCTTGATTCAGCTAGATGTCCAGGGGTATAGACTCTACCAGTTCTAATCATACACTGGGCTGCGATTCAATTCTAAGCTTTCCTTTCTTCTTGCGTCGGCTGTATAATCTCGGGGTATGGCATTTGTGTAGAATGACAACATGGTGGACATCGCCACTGGGATCAACGTGGCTACCTTCACATCGAATGGAACATGTTCTTTAGGTGGCAAGACTGCAACCTCAAATAGTGCTGGTGCCTTTGCTGATGGAACTAATTTAAACTCAAGATGTATAGACACATCTACCTCGGTGTCCTCAGACAGTTGGATCTGGACTATAATCGGATTGAGAGTAACTTCTGGTTTCTTTGGGTCATCGCCTTCTGTGATCAAATCGATGGATCCTTCGAGATTCCAATCATCCTCTACTCCAATCATGTGAATACCCCTGCCCTTATGGTCCGGTAGAGGGTTGTTGCAGACGTTTGGAGCTGCTTCCTTTACTATAAACTTTGTTATCAATCAGAGACTGTATTGTGTCATTTAAAGAGTGGCATTCATCGATGGTATGTCCTTTCATGCCGGAGTGGTATGCACAAGACTTGTTTGGGTTAACCCACTGAGAAGGATTCTCAAGGGTTGTAGCAAGGATAGGGGTGACATAACTGGTGGCTTTGAGTCTCTCATATAGTTGGTCAATGGGCTCGGTGATGGCTGTGAATTCTTTTGGAGGCCTTTCATCAAAATTAGGTCGGGGCCTAGGGAAATTTTAGCGTGCGGGGGGTGATTGATGGTGAGGTGGCTAGGCATTGTAAGCTTGGTATACATGAGCGGGTTGGGAGTATCTGGGTGAGGTAGGTTGATATTTAGGGGGTGGAGATGACAGATAAGTTGGTGGGGGAGCTTGTTAAGAGGTTGCTTGGTAATTTGGGGCTGGCTGATATGTGAGTAGGTATTGGGTAAGTTTGGCATTTAAGGGAGACTTGGTCCTTTGTGCAACCATCACGGCCCATACGTCCCTCTTAGACACACCACCAGACTGTAAGGCCTTATTTGTAGCTTGCAAGGCCTTGAAGTTTGTAACCATACCGCTCTTAATACCTTCTTCAATTCATTCCCCCAGTTTGATAATGTCGTAAAACTTATGATTTTCAATCACCATCAATCGCTCATAGTATTGTGGATCTTAAGCTCGGACAAAGAACTTGTTAGTTTGTTCTTCTTCTAATGCGAGTCTGACCTTAGCAGCTTTGGACCTCCAGCGAGTACCATACTCGCGAAATGTCTCTGTGGCTTCTGCTTTAGATTATTGATATAGAACACGTCTGAGCGTTCTCTGTGTCAAACTTGAACCTGTCCATAAATTTATATGCCATACCTACCCATCTCGACCACTTCTTGGGATCTTGGCTGATGTACCAAGATAGCACATCTCCTTTCAAAATCCTTATAAACAGCTTCATGTGGATCCTTTCATCTTTTCCTACCCTAACCAGCTTGTCGCAATATGTTCTCAAATGGACCCTTGGATCACCTGTACCATCAAACATCTCAAAATTAGGAGGTTTGTACCCCTTCGGTAGTTCAACATCCGATTGTATGTAGAGATCTTCATAGTTCAATCCTTCGAACCTTGTGTCGACGCCCCCTTTTTTCCTCCCCTTCTTTGAAAAAGAAAGAGAAATCGGGTTTACGACATTATGGACAAAACAACTCTTATTCCCTTTTGAGGAATCGGGTTATGGAGTTTGAAGAGTCGCCACCTAATGATTATAGTGCATTAGGACACTTTAAAGAGAAGAAGCGATTTTGAAAGAAAACCAGAGTTCAGGTAAGGGCTTGAGATTATCTCGAGGGGAAGGTGTTAGGCACCCCTAAAGATCATCTAGTGTGGTTCTCGGCCATGCTTTAATTGTGACTTTAAAAGAAAGGGAACACGTAAGGTTTGCACATAGCAATTACAGATAAGTTTGAAAGTTTTAGAAAAAAAATGACATAAATGATTAAAAGAAGGATTAATTGGAAGGAAACATAATTTTAAGAAAAAACATTATACAAATAAAGAAAAGAAAAGGGTCCTAGGTTTGAATACAATATGGATCACATAAATACAATACCCAGCAATCACTCCTCAAAAGAAGGGTCGCACGAGATATTAGCGCACCGGTCATCATCTCCATATTCTACCTTTCCCACCCCGTTAAGGTATTTAAACGTGTGGATTGGTCACAATGCTTATTGCGTGCTATTACCCGTCCCATCCTATAGGTCCTAGAGGGTGTTTTAGGACCACTATTCCTATAAGGTGAGGACTAGGTTGAACTCTTAGGTTTAAAGGCAAAAATACTAAGCGACATACAAAAGCAAGAAGGACTTCATATAAGGGATCACGTAAAGGCATGTAAAAGGCTCAAATACCGCTCCACGAATAGACATACAATTAGCACGCCTCAATCACATTTAAGGTCTAAAGGAGTGAAAGTTTAAAATCTGGATTATTCGAAAATAGATTAGCATAGAAGCTGAAAGTTTGGGCAGAATTTGGCAGGAGAGTTGGAGAAACTGGAGGTGAAGCATTAAAATACGTATCATTTAGGAATAAAAGAAAACCATTTTTTTTCAAACACAGTTAAGACCATATACGTATGCAGTACCATGCGAACACGAGAAAAATTTTCGACAGGTAGGGTAGGAAACATACAGCACCAGAGAAACAGGAGTAAATAAATTAGTATTAAACACATTCACAGAAGACATTTAAAAGCACAGTACTCTGCTCTTTTTTTAAAAATAGTAGTTTAGGTTTAGATTAAAAAAATAACATATAGCGGGACATAAAAGTTATTCAGGATTGCAAAAAGAAAGAGAGAATACTGAATATATTAATGTCAAGAATATAGCCTTTGAAAATAACAGAGGTCGTAATAAGTTTTAGGGAAATCAGTAGTCCAGTCTTGGACTGGGAAAGTAACTTGGTTGAAAACATATAGATGAAAAAAGTAAGACAAGAATTTAGTAGTAAAACCAAACGAACTTCAGGGAAGGCAAACAAGTTTGGGTAACTTTTACAGAGGTCGAATGGCTTAGACTTAAGACGATTAATCAATTTTATCCGGCCTAAGGCTTGCCTAGGCGTTATAACAGAAAGCGGACATGCACATCATCTTTTTTTTAGTTTTAGAGAAAACCTGTTAACCAGCCTTATGTGATTGAATAACTAATGAGAGGGCCAAAACATTTCAAGTGGACTCCTAATTGCATGATATCTAATGCATGTAATAGTCCTAAGACATGATATCTAAATGCAGTAGTAGAACTTTTAATTGATAACTAATTATGGTTATGAAAAATAACAGACTGAAAGCAAAGGAACCTAGGAGCAGGATTTCTATATGTAGAATGCATGCCTTATACATGATTTCTATTGCATGAATAGGTAAGTAAAATCCTATAGGCATGTTCTCTACCCGTACCCTTAAATAAACATGCATAACCCTCCCCAATTTCACTATAAAACCCCATTGTTCTTTACAATTTATTACAAATCAAATAATTAAATTACAGTAGTGAAGAGTAAAACAAGAAGTTATTCTATAGGGAGCCTTCAGCCAGGCCCAAATCTCCAACC
>MU693788.1:2590-16393 GCA_026770625.1 Nicotiana glauca
GACCTGAAAATTTGCAGACATTTCCAAAATTACCTAACGAAGCTACTGCAACTCTCGAAATTTCATTCCGACCCTCGGATCAAAATCTCACCTATCAACCGAAATTCGCCAAAATTCCAACTTCGCCAATTCAAGCCTAATTCTACACCGGACTTCTAAATTCGATTCTGATCGCACTCCTATGTCACAAATCATCCCCCGAAGCTAACCGAACCACCGGAATTTACATCCGAGCCCTCTAACCACATAATCAACTTCTGATTGACTTTTCTAAAACAAGCTTCCTTCTAAGAGGCTATGTGCCTTATTTTTAACCAAAACCAATTCAATTACACCCGATCAACTCTAAAACTGATATAAAAACATGAAGCAACACAATAAGGGGGAAACGAAGCCATAACGCATAAGACGACAGATCGGGTCATCACACTTGACTTTATATAGGTTAAGTGGGGTTTCCTTCAGATTTCCAATTATACCCCTGAACAAGGCTTCCTGGAATTTAGACTTGCGTGGTCGCGCATATGACCACTCTAGTTGGCATATGTTCTGTGTTGGGCACGCTAGTATTAGCGCGGGCGCGCTAGCCTAGGTCCTTAATTCCTTGATTCTTTTTCTAGTCTTCGTGCGTGCTCAGCTCCGAGGTGTCGTTCTTGCTCTAAAATAGTCCCAATCACCTCCTTGAGGCATCACATAGGCTTCTCGTCCTGCAATATGTACAAATCACAATTAGAGCATATTCTTAATCAATTAACCACATTATGACATTGGAACATAATCAAGCGGGAGCATAAACAATCGCTAAATTACCTAGATTCAGCCTATTATCAATAATAGTTACGACGCTTAAATGCTAATGATTATATCATTTCTCTTATTGTAGGGTAAGGAGCCATGACATTTACGTAGCTTGAGGTTGGAAAGTATATACAAGGTATGCTAGGCTATCTATTTCTTTCTTTTACATGACTCTGATTCTAATTAATTTAAATGAACGAGCTTCCAAAGATATTACACTCTTAGAAACTAGCAGTACTTACATTGTTTCCCTTTTTATGGAAAGATTGATGTTGTTTCTCTTATTCTTATGTATCAAATGTTGTTGGTATTCCTGATTCCTATAAGATTCATCTTGATGAGTTAGCTCTAACAGCGTATATGGAGGTTACCGACCTTATGTCATTCTAAAAGGGTCAGAGTGTGATTCTATTAGTCCAACATGCATTGTATATATGTACCTATTTTACTCTACCGAGTCGAGCTATAGTCGGTCGAGCATGGCACCTATTGTGAAACAATTAATCAGTTGGATTTTATCGAGCTCCATGTGGTCGGGCGCGAATATGAATATATATATATATATATATATATATATATATATATATATATATATAAAATGTCAGTTACCTTTAGAGGCACTCAGATGTTGTATCTTCTCTATCTCTCTTTATATTATGGTTTCTTATCTATGTTTCCTGCCTTACATATTCAATACTTTATTTGTTTTAATGTCTCTTTTATTTGTGGAAGCTGCATGTTATGCTGCAGGTCCTGATAAATAGGTTGATGGTCCTCCCAGTAGGATACCAGTTCAACAAGAAGTGTTGTTGCAATCCACTTGCCTCGGAGTTGCCTTTCAAGTCAGTATACTTATGGACATATGTTTATGGATTTGACAGGGCATATCCCGACCTTATGATGTATTCCTTAAAGGCTTGTAGATGTATGTCATAGGTATAAATGTTTTGTTCGGCCTTGTAGGCTTGTGTATCTCATGTATATCATTTTGCGGTTATCCTTTATCGAGTATTCTTTATTTTATGCTCGGGTTATCTCATGACGACTCTTCTTGCCCTTTTACACATGATAGTATGGTTAAGGATACATTACGTTGGTGCTCAGCAAGGCCTAGGTGCCCATCGCGGCCCTCCAATTTGGGTCGTGATAATTTTGAGTATTTTAGCCCCATTTCCCCTATTTGATGTTTTACATATATGTACTTATGTTTATATGTCTTACGGGGATGGTCGGTTTGGGTTCGGGGATGTTTTGCATTCAATTGGGACACTTAGTCCCTTGGATGGATACTTAAGTTGTAAGAGTTGACATGAGTTTGAATTTTGTGTAGACAACTCTGAAATGATGTGTTGATGGTTGCAATAGCTTTGTATGGTGATTTTGGACTTAGGCCTATTTGGATTTGGAGGTTCCTAGGTCATTTTGGCTTGAATCGACGAAAGTTGATAGGTTCGTCAGAGAGTTGACTTTATTGATATTGGGTTCGGCTTTTGGTTCCGAGAGTTGGGACAGGTCCATAGTTTCATTTGGGACTTGCATGCAAAATTTGAGGTCAACCCGAGTTGATTTGATACGGTTCGGCACGAGAAGTGGAAGTTGTGATTCCTAGTTTTGATGTTATTTTGTGTGATTTGAGGCCTATAATAGGTTTGGGTTATATTTTTTGGGATTGGTTGGTGTATTTGTACGAGGTCCCGAGGGGCTCGGGTGTGTTTCGAATTGGCTTCGGATCATTTTGGACTAAGTTAGCTTTGGTGATGAACTATTGAGTTATGCCATTTACGCACTTGCGATAGGTTTGGCCGCACGTGCGAGACTGCAGAAGTGGTCAGGGTGGTCGCAAATACGATGCATGTCTGGAAAGGTTGGGTTCGTAGGTGTACAGGAGCTGCCGCAAATGCAACTTGGTGTCCGTAGAAGCAGTTGGTTGAGAGGTTAAGTAGCTTCCGCATATGCGATGGATTTTTTGCAGATGCAACATCGTGGACTGCAAAAACGGATTAATTGTGCAGAATATTAATATCGAAGGGTTTGGTTATTTTCTCATTGTGCTTTTTGGAGGCCTTTCATCTCAATTTAAGGGGTAAGTAATCCTTGCTTGATTTTTGTGATATTGATTACCCATAGATTATTATGCCTAATTTATATGAATAAAAGGTGGGATTTTGGGGTTTTGGACTAAGAATTTGTAGAGTGGGATTTGATTATTTGAGGGTTGATTTGAGGTTGAATTAGATAAAACACATATATTTAGACTCGTATCGGAATGGATATTCAGAATTTGTGAATATTATCGGGTTCCGGGGTGCGTGTTCGTGGTTGACTTTTTGGGTTTACTTTGCATAGTAAATTCAAGATCTTAGCTTTATCGTATAATATTATTTCCTATAGCTTTTATTGATGATACTTAGTTATTTTGGTTAGATTCAAGTTGTTCGTAGGTTGATTCACGCGGGAAGGGCTTCTTATAGTACTATTTTAACTTGTTTGAGGTAAGTATCTTATGTAAACTTGGCTGAGGCACTAATTGCCTGATTTATTTGTGATGGCAACGTGCTATGGGTGGCGCACAAGTGTGGGGTTGAGCCCATGTGCATGCACTGGGGTATTATTCATGCTCGACGTAGTTCTGACCAAGGACGTGACTGTTGATAGGAAGGTGTGGAGGTCGAGGATTAGGGTAGTAGGTTATGTACATATTATTCATATGGGTAGTATTAGTATGTACTCTCGCATTTGATTGGCATTAGATTTCTTTGACTATCTTTCATATTTTGCATTTCGATCATCTTACTACCTTGTTATTTATGTTGCTTTTACATGGATTCTCGGTATTGTCTCGTCTTATTTTTATTTTTATTATTGTGGTGCTTATGCTTTTCTATGCCGAAGGTTTATTGAAAATAGTCTCTCTACCTCCACAAGGTAGGGGTAAGGTTGTGTATACACTATCCTCCTTAGGCCTCACTATGTGGGATTATACTGAGTATGTTGTTGTTGTTGGGATAGTGCTTAGGCTATGATATGCCTTGAATTGGTTTCTAAGCTTAATGATGTGATGTTTCCTATAATAATACACCCCCCCCCCTCCCGGTTGTGAGCTATTTGAGCCACATCTGTGGTTACATAGAGGTTAATCTCATGATTAAACATGATAATTTCTACTTTCATGATGTATTTGCATGTTGGGCGATGATAGTATACTTTACACATGCATATACCTTAGCATGTCACGTATACTAGTCTAGGAGTGTGAAATTTGATATTCATTTGATCATGTACGTATATTTTTGTATATCTGCTTTCTGTGCGATATAGATTGGACTGGTAGCTTGTGACCACGTCGGTGGATTTTGATATAATTGAGCCTGTGACTATACATGGAGGATTGTGATATTGAGCCTGTGACCACGCCAGGAGGATTGTGGTATCATTGAGCCTGTGACCACGTGGGGTAGATTGTGATATTGAGCATATGACCACGCCAAGAGGATTGTGGTATCATTGAGCCTGTGACTACGCCGGGTAGATTGTGATATTGAGCATATGACCATGACGGGAGGATTGTGATATTGATCATGTGAGTTGTCCGTGTGGATCAGAGATATTTTTATTATTGGCACGTGAGTTATTCGTGTAGCATGTGGGTTATTCGTGCAGTTGATATTATTAGCACGTGAGTTGTTCATGCAATGTGTGTATATGGATCCATCTTCCTAGGGTCACCCTCTCATGTCTTTTCTTGATGGTGTATACGTGGTTTGAGGAAATCTGATCAGTGGTTTAGTTCAGTTATTGAAATTCTGAGAAAAAGCTGGCCGGTGTTTGATTTGGTTATTACATTTCATCTTTATTTGCATCTTCCTTGGTGGTTTACCTGATTTGCTTGCATATCTTCTTTATATGTTGGATTGTTGACTAAGCAGAGTTTGTTAAGTTATTCTGTGCTCCAAGGTGGCATCTATATGTGATTCAGGACTTTATATTAGCAAGTATCATTTATAATTCTTGTCTCTATTACCTCATCGAGGTTAGTTATGACACTTGTTGGGTATATGGGGTCGGTTCTACTCATACTACACTCTGCACTTAATTGTGCAGATCTAGATGTTGGACCAAGTCACCATTAGCTGAGGCTTATTGTTGAGTTATCTTCAGAAAGACGAGGTAGAGCTGCATCTCGACAGCAATCTTGGCGTCTCTTTTCATTTTGTACCGTTGTCTTTCATTCTACCAATATTGTTATTTGACATCTCAGACTTGTGTTTCCGTTTTGGAGCTCATAACTTTGTATTAATTACCAGTTGCGAGGGATTTATTAAGTATCGACACTTTTATGTTATGTTAATGACTTTAGACTTATAATTTTCTTCGTTTCTGTTATTATGATTCGTTATTATTATTTCGGCTTGCCTAGAAAGTGTGTTAGGCGCCATCACGACTAGTTGGTGATTTTAGGTCGTGACATTTACTACAATAGCAATGCATTCATAGTGTCTAAAAGGTGTTAATAAATCTTACTAGTTACTCGTAGGTTTTTGAGAAAACTGGGTATGCCGGTGTAGGTTTTTGAGGGGTCAAGCACGAAGATTTCTAGGTTAGCCTTAATGGTAAAATTAGTCCTGATATAATTTTTTATATTAAAAATAAGTGGTTAAAAGAATTGTAGCGCAAACTTTAAAAAATATCGCAAACCACAAGAAATATTAGTGTTATGAAACCACACTTGAAATTATTCCTTATATTTATATAGGATTGTTCTTGTATCTATGAATGAGTTAGTGTTTGATTTAAAATGACAAAATACATTGACAACCCTTTAAACTTGTCAGTATATTTCATTAAACTAGAAGCCTTTTCAATTAAGCACCTAAACACATGATATGGTGTTTCTACTAAACATCTCAGAGCCTCTAAAAAACTTCTATGCGTGTTCTGAAGCGTCCATTATGTGGATAAGTTAATGTCACCTGCTCCATTAAACAAAAGACGCTCGTCAGAGAAGAAAAAATCAAGAGCCATTTTTTTTCAAAATCATACTACAAAAAAGTAAAAATATCAAGTGTATGATGGGAACACTTTATGAGGTATTTAGATGTTTAATTGAAACTATCTTAGTTTGAGTATAATTGGTTGGTGCCTCGTGACTAAGAGATTTGAATCGTGAAAATAGTGTCTTGGGTAATGTTGTGTACCATAAATACTTGTGATTCGGTTCTTATCATACCCGCTCATAGCGAGACCTTAGCGCACCAGAGTTCCCTTTTTAACTCTCTATTTAAAAAGAGAGTTGATATCATTGTTTCTCCAGAATTTTGAAACTGACCACAAAATGGTCGGTATAACGGCTTCTCCGATTCAATCGTTTGGAGTTACCATGACCGCAGATTAGCCTCTGTTGAGAAATTATAAAATCAAATCATAAACCTCCTCCTTTTGGCCTTCCATTCCAATTCTCTTTGCATCTGGAGATATGTCGGCTCAACATTTCTGAGGCTGGAATCAAGTCGATCTCTTGCATATGGTATCATTGTTTCTTCATAGAGTTATGCATGTTTGGGTTCGTGTGTGGGGTTTGCATTGTCTTCTCTAATATGTTTCGTTATTCGTGCGTTATCATTTACCTATATGTATTCGAAATTATTCAACTGTCGGTTCTTGTTGTTTTTGTTTTTCGATCTACAGATATTGCAAAATCTAAATGGGGCGGCCTATAATCAAAGTGGTACGGAATATATTATAATCCTATTATATTATACTTTTCCTTCTAAACGTTGTATAATTATGAACACTATGATTGTCACCTTTTATTTTGGTGGTGTGGTGTTGAAACTTTCTAAACTCCAATGCACATATTTTCAGAATATACTGTTTCCGTTTTGGTAAATGTGATTCAACAATGGTTCTATATTATTTTACAAGTATTACTCATATTATTTTGTTTTTGGTTTCTTTTGTTTCTAGGTATCACCATGCTGCTGGCATTACTAACTAACAAAGTCTCATTGCTTGTATAATTATATGAAATTTGGTCTCTGCTGGCAGTTAAGCACTGAGATTCCATATGTACAATGTTATTTTAGGGTGATTGATTATTTTCTTAACTTCCTGGATCACACAGGCGTTATACTTAAACACTGAACTAAAAGCAGTTACTTTCCCCAATTTTCTTCTACATAAGAAAATGGTTTAGGGTGGGTTTCGACTCTCGACTAGTTTTTGTACCTGCAGAAAAGTTGTATATAGCTTGAAAATTTTTGTGCTAACATCTCAGAGAGGAATATGTGTCTTTCTTCCCCTACATTGCTCTTTTCTTAGTGTGGTTTTTTTTTTTTGCCTTAACTTCTGCTTGCATCATCTAGCAGTTCTTCATAACAGCTTTTTGTTATAGTGGGTTGTGTTCGATTGTGAGCAGAGAAGCAGGGGGTTATGTAATGTGTTTGAGGTTTTGCAAATGATTCTCTTCTTGTTCTTTTCCGTGATATAGGGCACTCCGTCGCGGAGCCACATGCAACCAAAGGGATCCAATTGAATCCCCTTCATTGGTAAATTGTACTGCGTAAATAGAGTTAAAACAACCTTTCTGTACATAAATATTTTGAATCCCCTTAACACAAGAGAATATGTGTTGAATTCATTGTAGATTAGAAGGTAGTGGTACTTTCACTCCTCTAATTGATTATATCCAATTAGAAAGTTCAATTGTGTACAAATAAGATAACATTTTTCTGGTGATGTCTTTCTTGTATCGTAGGAGAATGTTATGAATCTAACTTTGATTGTCATTTTCTTCTCCTGCACTTTATCTCAGGTCTCCTCATCTTCTGGTATCTTGAAAGATAGATACTGTTCCTAGAATTTCTTGAAAATTGGACTCTAAAGGAAAGCAAACACTTAGATTTTGATCAAATGTGAGGTAAATGTTTTGGCTAACCACCTGAAATTCAGTACACCTACTGTTGCTTATTGTAATTGCATCTGGAAAACTGCAGAGAATGCAGTCATGCACAAGTACATGTTATGGTGGCAAGATTATTTTCTAAACTTCCTGGATTATACATGCATGATAATCTTGGTAGACCGAAATAATTTCGCTTTCTCAAATTGTATCTAACTAAACTGGTTAAATAGGGGTAAGAATCATGTGTTAACCAATTACCACCAATCACAATTCTTTAGAGTGTATGTTCTTAAAGTCATTTGATATAGGCATCAACGAATTGAACCTGTGCTGATGGAAATGCAGAATGGGGAGAGCAAAATTAAAACTGCATAAGTTGGATGGTAGCAACCGCATAGGAGTATACTCAAGGCGAAAGAAGGGACTCTTGAAGAAAGCTAATGAGCTGTCAGTATTGTGTGACATTGACATCTTTCTTGCCATGTTTTCACCAGGTGGAAAGCCTAGTGTATACAAGTCAGATAACAGGTACTTTTTCCCAGCACGATTACTCAAGATTAAGCCTTAAATTTCCATATCTTAATGTTATAGGTCTTTTGAGAGAAAATTAATCTGCCATTTTTTTGTTGTAGGAAATGTGATTGTTACTTTTTGATACCAAAACACTATCCATGTCTACAATTTATGAGATATGAAGTATTTTGTGGCATCCACCTGAATGAAAATAGACTAATTTTAATTATTATGCACCTTTAAATCTAACAAACATTAGAGACCAGATTTTGCAAAAGCCTTTCTATCGATAAATCTTAAATCCCCTTCCTTCTTCTTCCTCCAGTAGCTTTGAGGACATGATTACCAAGTTTGCCGAAGTAAATCCAGAAGAAAGAGCAAAAAGGTAACATAATACATTTGTATGAATAATTGTGCTGATGAAATAATTGAATGCATTAAGAGTAATTCTTTGAACTCTTCTTTTCCTTGATAAGCAGGAAGATGGAGTGCCTTGATGTAAGTTAACCTTCTGTCTTTCCATTCATGTGTGCATTTAAATTTTCAAGGTGCTTTTCTAGTGATGCATTTTTCTGGCATTGAACAATTAGACAATAAAGAAAGCTTGCAAGAAGGCTGATCACGATGTAGCCATAGGACAGCAGCTTCGTCCTGGGTACGTTTCATTTCACTGTCAAGTAGTTATGTTTACCTATCTTTTAAGAAATCAAGGCCTGTCAGGTTGACTTTTTTACTACTGAAAACATTTCTTGACATTCTTTTTCAGGGATTTGACAACGGAGGTATTAATTTTATTTATCTCAAAATATCAGTATGATTATCAAATTTGTTACCATTCGTAGCAATGCTAGTTAGATTTACTGAGTTTCTTGTGCTTAATGTAGGATATCAATTTTCTCTCACATTCATTAAGAATTCGACTTTCAAACATTGAGGGTAGAGTCAGGTAACTTTGATCTCTTTCATTGTTCATTTTATTTCAAAGGAAACATAAAAGCATAATCATAGATTAGGCCTCTTATGATTGGTTTCGTTATATATTTAGTGATTTTTATAAGAAAAACCCTGTTAATTTTCTTCTGCAAGTGTTAAGAAGTTGTATTATTCGTTCTTGAATTGTTCCAAAGAACAACTATTTTAGATAGGAGATAAAGTCCTCAGAAGTATATAATGTCTGGCAGAATACTTAAAAAGTTGGTTTACCAAATGCTTAAAGTTTCACAGTTCTACTAAAAGGATAGTGATTCTTCCACTCTTGATTGGGTCAATGCTTCGGAGAGGAAGAAAGTTTATCGATTTTTAACAGAAATCAGATGAAATTGTAACTCACCAGTATTACTGTAGTGCACCTTTTAAGTTAAATTCAACTCCCATGAATAGCATGAAATTTTTCTTTGAAGGAAGTGAAGAAAAACAAGGTGCAGATATTGACCGGTAGAGTAAGATTCATGCACACATAACGGATGTGCTCGTGACAGTGAACAAAGGCTAGGGAAGGGTGTCAAGGCAAGGACCTAATTTTCCAGTGCCTTGACTGGGATGCAGTTTGAGAAAGCATTTTGCTAGGATATATTTATATGACGTGTGGCTTTGTCCTGTCCTCTTATGTAGGCATTCATTCTTCACATACTACTATTCCATTTATGATTCCCGTTTAAGAGGTTATCTGATATCAAGCTGTGACTCTACTTTATGAGTTTACGTGGACTAAAGAGGCCAGGATCTACTCCTTTTCCAGTTTTGATTTGACCACAGTTTGTGAGAAATGAGAAAATGAGTTGGCTGAGTTGGTTCAATGAACTTTTATTTCATTACTTCACATGATAAATACTTCTGGAAAATATTTATTTCAAACTTCACACAATTGTTATATAAATACTTCTGGAAAATATTTATTTCAAACTTTTCTTGAACATTGTATCATAAGACTGAACTTATCTCCCTTAAGAATAAGAGATGAGGCTTTCTCTAAATCAACTTCACATTTGAGGAGAACTTGCTTTTTTGATTCAAAATTCCTTTATCAGCTGCACTGACAATCATTGCGTCATTATATGTTTTATTGAGTATTGTGGTTGTGTCTTATAAATAAATGGGGATCATTTCTATCACATATGCTGGATAAACAATCAAATGATAATCGAATAATTCTGTGAACACTTGTGACCTCGGAAATGGAATATACATAGTCTAATGTGTCATGTGTGTGGTCGTAGGAATTAGGAAGTAAAGTTAGATACTGTTTTGGGGAGGGCCAATAAATTATAGCAAAGTTTCTAGCTGCTTTTTTAGGTTTTCTGCAGATATGTAAGTTATGAGTTTATCATAAGCATATCCAAATTTCCCACCAGCTAAGTTTACAGTGACAGACTAAGTTTGGGCAGTATTTCGCAAATCCTTCGAGTAAATTTATATGTTTCATTCTTTGTTTCATGTGTAGCTGAAGAATGTTAAGAAGGTTACATATTCTCCTTTTTCTCTTCCAGAAAAGAGAATATCCCTTGTTATCAGGTCTATGATAATTCAGTACAGTATGACCAAACCAAAAAAAAAAAAAAAGCAACGAAAGTGTTGCATGAATAGATCAACAATTAGATGATTCAGATTTTTCTCTCTCGTCCCTAGGTTGATATGCCTCGTTGACTTACTAATAATATATGACATTTCTTTTTGTTTTGGAATATGTAGGCTATGGAAGAATCTTGAAAAGATTGACAGCATTCAACAACTTAGGAAAATGGAGGACTCAATATCAAAATCTCTTAACGAAATCGCGAAACATAAGGTATACTTAATTCTTGCTTCACCTGGCATTCGATAGCTATGTTGTGCGTAGCCAATCACCACATTTATTATGAATGATCAAATTTACCCATTATTGTTAATTTAATCGATGAAGACCTCAAGGGCCTTAAAGGGAGTACTATTGTTGGATATATATTTGGATAAACCTTTTACTTAAACACACTTTGTTTTCTTAAATAAAAATATTTAAAAAATGTGCTTTATGTGATACCCTGGTGTTTCTAAGAGTAATATGTTGTCTATATGAAAATAATATGAGCGTGGTGTTATATTGATCCTCTTGCAGTGGATCGTAAGCTAATTTCTTCATTAACAGTTTATTACTTTAAATGAACAAAAATGAAAAGAGCTGCTTATAGAATACTGTGCTTGGCTGTAATGTTTCCAACATATCCATTATTTATATTTTGATTTTCTTATTTTTCCATATTTTGATAAAAGCTCATAATTAGTGTTAATTAATGGGTAAATATAACGTGCAATGATAAGTTAAAGAGTTATGCTTTACAGTTTATTGTAAATTAAAAGATTGTAATGAGCTCTGTTTGCGTTGCAGTGTGGGATGGCTTCATTAATTTTTGGTGCTGGGAAAGATTTTCAGCCTTCTTCAGTCCGACATGGGATGGATTCACCTTTGAACTCTGATGCTAGGAAAGAGCTCCATCCATGTTCATCAGTCCATGCTTGTGATAGTGAAAATATTGATGTATATGAAGACATGAATTCATTCGATTCATCTTTACTTTGTGATACTGGGCAAGATTTCCAGGCTTCTTCACTGATGCAGCATGGGATGAATTTGGGGCAAGAGCTCTATCAATGTTCACCAGTCCACGGTGAAAATATGGATGTATACGAGGACTTAAATTCATTTCCACTAGAGTGAGGAACCACCTTTATGTGCTTCAGACTTCCAGTTATCATGTCTCTTTTTAAGTAAAAGATTTTTAATATATGATCTAATTGGCATTGATATCTTTATTTATTATGTCTAATAAAAACACAACATTTTTGTCCAGTCTTCCTTCTCCCATCCTCCCCCAATACTTCCTTGTTTGTACTGTAATCGTAGTTTTTATTTTGTCTGCAGAAGTAACTATTAGCTTCTGACATTTTAATGATTTGGGGTCTCTAGGTATTTGGAGGAACCATCTTTTTCTTTTGAGAGCTACACAAATCTTGTTTCTAACAAAGAAATTGAAGTCTCTATGCCAGAATCCGTAAATTTTGTACCTGGTGAAATATTTCTGGATTGTGAAGTAAATCAGGAAGATATTATAACAGAATTTGGATTTACCTTTGATGTGCCACAACTAGAACAGGCGGATGACCAGGGAAATGCTTTTGACTGTAGCATCAACAAGGGTTCCAGACTTCCTCATTCTGATCTTGTTAACATCCACGATAGTTCAAAATCAGCATCTGGTACTTGTGAAAATATGATATTAGCCGAATCTCTACACTTTCTGGTAAGTTTTAACCTTTATGATGTAGCTAAATCTCTAATATTCTTACCACACCTTTCACATTTCATTACTCTTTACATTTTGAAAAAAGAAATATTGATTGTTTTCTATCATTGTCCAAAGATCCATCCATTTGATACTAGTTTCTGAATTGAAGCTGTATGAGAACCATTTGAATGCTTACGATTTGTCATCAGCATCAAGTCTAAATTGCTGATTGTAACTACATTAGTCACAAGATTATTATAGAACCTCCAATCAACTTTTTTATCAAACCTTATAATTTCAGATTTATATTATAACACTGATCCACGTAGTTCAGTCTCGAGGATGGGATAATAGGGGCGTAGCACCGAATATGTCGGAATAGTCCCACCCAATAGATGGACAAGCCAGTAGTACCAATCAAGGAAGCCTTGAACTATAGAGCTTTCTTTCCTGATGGTTATCTTTTCTCGTAAGGAGGAAATTTTCTATAAACTTCAACAACAACAAACTCAGTTTAATCTCATAAGTGGGGTATGGGGAGGGTAGTGTGTACGCAGACTTTGCCCCTACACTAAAAAGGTGGGTAAATTTCACAAATGGTCATATAACTATGACATTTTTTCACTAAAGTCATATAACTTTCTTTTCTCACACAATGATCATAAAACTTTCACTTCTTTACTCAAATAATCCTAGTGACCGGGAAAGACGATTCCCCGGTCGTTTTTTGATTTTTTTTTTCATTTTTATCATTTTTTTTTAAAAATAAAAATATTTTTTCTTTAAAATAAAAACTGAAAAACTAAGATAAAACTAAATGCTTTCAAAAAGCTGGAAAAAAAAACTGAAAAAAATATTTTTTTTGTAAAAATTGTATTATTTTTTGTAAAAACTGAAAAAAAAAAAAAGACTTTACTAAATTAGTGGACTATTGGTGCATTAGTTTAAAAAAACAAAAAATATTTTGCAAAATAAATTGCAAAATAAATAAAGTCCAACATACATTTTCAAGAAATGCTAAATATTTTTTGTTTTTTTAAACTAATGCACCAATAGCCCACTAATTTAGTAAAGTCTTCTTCTTCTTCTTCTTCTTCTTCTTTTTTTCCGCTTTTACAAAAAATAATTCAATTTTTACAAAAAATAATTCAATTTTTACAAAAAAAATATTTTTTTAAGTTTTTTTTAAGCATTGCTTTTGTAAAAACTAGAGAAAATATTTTTCGTTTTTTAAAAGCTGAAAAAAATATTTTCAACAAAATATTTTTATTTTTTGCAAACTAAATAAAGTCCAACAAAGATACATTTTCAAGAAATGCAAAATATTTTTCG
>MU693788.1:16970-40664 GCA_026770625.1 Nicotiana glauca
TTACAAAAAAAAATCAATTTTTACAAAAAAATATTTTTTTCAGTTTTTTTAAAGCATTTCTTTTGTAAAAACTAGAAAAAATATTTTTAATAAAATATTTTCGTTTTTTAAAAGCTGAAAAAAATATTTTCAACAAAATATTTTCATTTTTGAAAAATATATTTTTTTCCAGTTTTTTTTGGTTTTATCTTAGTTTTTCAGTTTTTATTTTAAAGAAAAAATATTTTTATTTTTTAAAAAAAATGAAAAAAAAAATCAAAAAACGACCGGGGAATCGTCTTTCCCGGTCACTAGGATTTTTTGAGTAAGGAAGTGAAAGTTTTATGATCATTGTGTGAGAAAAGAAAGTTATATGACTTTAGTGAAAAAATATCATAGTTATATGACCATTTGTGAAGGAACATTCAAATGGTTAGAGAGGCTGTTTTCGATTGACCTCTACTCAAGGAACATTCAAAATAAAGCAACAAACAATAACAACATCAATGTAATAGGGTAACGAAAGCGTATGACACAACAAGTAATAAAGAACTAGGAATACAATTTTCTTTAAACTGTCTTCATATTTTGAGTGGAAAATTCTTTCGAGGCTAAATTCCATCATCCTACTTCCACGGCGATCGTATTTGCATCTTAGATTATGGAAAATCTTTGTGATTGCATCTTATCAAAACATGGAGATCATTTCTATGACATTTGGTGGCCAAAAATACAAATGATATTCAGAATTCTGGAACCCTTCTAAGATCAGAGATGGAAGATGCATAATCTAGTGTATGTGGTCATAGAAATTTGAGTGACGTTTGAGGAAGATCAATGAGTTGCAGAAAAGCTGTCTGCTAATTGTTGGCTTAGTTTGTTACATATATTTTAGTTATTAATCTAGGATGCATTCCGACATTGTCCACCATCTGCATTTTTAGTGGAAAGATTTTATTTGGTAGTATTTCCAAAATCCTTAGAGTGCATTGTGTGATTCAATGTTTGATGTGCAGCTGAAGAAACATTTAACAGATCACACACTTCTCCTCTATCAAAGAAAATATTTTGCTTCTCATTAATATCCCGTTATATCATATTGCATTCTGATAATTTAAATTAGGTTAGTTGACCAGACGCAATAAAAAATGTAGCATAAATTGATCAGCAATAAGCTGACTCAAATTCTCTCTGTCCCTAACTTAATATGCTTTATTTACCCAAGGAAAACTAAGGAAGTTTTCCCTTTTCACAATTTTCTCTCGGCATATATATAGCCTTGACTTATAGCATGGTGATTCCTTTTCTCTTGACATCTAGGGAATTGTAGATTTCAGAAGAATATTCACAAAATTAACATCATGAATAACTTAGAAAAATGGGTGACTCACTAGCAAACTCCATTAAAGTGCCTCTGGTAAAAAAATTCAAATACTTTTCAACGAAATCTATTTCCAAATGTTGAAGTGGATTTGGCACAAAATCGTAAAGTGCCTCTGATATGATGATAGCTTAACATTTATAGAGTTATATGAAGCTCCTATGAAAATAAGAGGATTGGGGATGGTGAGAGGTGTAGATAAAAAATTTAAGGCTTGGAATCCTTAGGGTATATAATGAAAAAACTAGTAAATGAAAAAGACTGCTCAACAGTGTACAACCACTGGCTGTTAGATTTTCAGCATGTCCATTATTATCTTTTGTTATTCTCATTCATGCCATTGTAATTGTTGAATTTTGACAAAAGTTTCATCCCACATCGGTTGGGAAGTGAAGTTGGGGGGGATTTTTCCCCTGTAAAAGAAGGCCTAATGTTTAGGATTTAAACACACCTCCCATTTGCCTTCTTATCTTCTTAAGGCATTTGTATCTTCTCTCTTTAGTATTATTTCACTTGTATTTTTGGAGTGAAATAAAATATTGGTTGTGTCCGAGGAGTAGGCAAAATTAGCCGAACCTCGTTAATTCTGGTGTTCCTTTTATTATTGCTTTATTGTCTTATTTATTATTTGGTGGCTGTCATAATTTTTGGTATAGTAGTTGTGACTTATTCACACTATATACATTTGGCTTCCGCAACAATTGGTATCAGAGCCAAGGTACTGTCTAAGTATGCTCTGTGGTTGCAGCACAGTCTGATCTTCCACATCAGAAAAGATTTATCTTGGTAACTGAGTCAAGGTTCTGTCTGAGTATGCTCTGTGGTTGCAGCGTAGTCTGATCTTCCACACCAGAAAGGAAATAATCTTGATTTGTGTCGTCAGCTATTAAATAATATTTGTGTCAAAGATGGGAGACAATAAACAAGAAGAATCTACATCAAGTGTCAACAATACGTCATCATTGGCATCTTCGCTTATGACAAGAATTGTGTCAAATGCGAAATTTGCGGTAGAAATTTTTGACGGGTCCGGACATTTTGGGATGTGGCAAGGCGAGGTTCTATATGTCCTTTTTCAACAAGGGCTAGATCTGGCCATTGAAGAAAAGAGACCAGATGCTATTGGAGAAGAAGATTGGAGAATTATCAACCGTGTTGCTTGCGGTACCATTCGATCCTACCTTGCTAGAGAGCAGAAATATCCATACACAAAGGAAACTTCTGCTAGTAAATTATGGAAAGCACTGGAGGATAAATTTTTGAAGAAAAACAGTCAAAATAAATTGTACATGAAGAAGAGACTGTTTCACTTCACCTATGTTCCTGGTACCACGATGAATGAACATATCACCAGTTTCAATAAGTTGGTCACAGATTTGCAAAATATGGATACAACTTATGATGATGGTGACTTGGCCTTGATGTTGTTGGCGTCACTTCCTGACGAGTACGAGCACCTTGAAACTACTCTACTCCATGGAAATGACGAAATTTCTCTCAGAGAAGTTTGTTCGGCTTTGTACAGCTATGAACAAAGAAAGCGAGAAAAACAGAAGGGCGGAGAAGGAGAAGCACTGTTCGTGAGGGGTCGTTCTCAAAATCAAACGAGGACAAGGAAAGGAAGATCTAAGTCAAGATCTAAACCCAGCAAAGATGAATGTGCCTTTTGTCGAGAAAAGGGGCACTGGAAGAAAGACTGTCCGAAGTTGAATAATAAGGCCAAACATAACAATGGAAAGGCCATTATGGATTCAAATGTAGCTGATTGTGATGATTCAGATTTCTCATTAGTTACAACAGAGCCGTCAACGTCATCAGACATATGGTTGATGGACTCGGCTTGTAGCTATCATATGTGTCCCAACAGGGATTGGTTTGTGGAATTTCAAGAAGGAGAATATGGAGTCGTCCAAACAGCGGATAACAGCCCTCTTACCTCATATGGAATTGGTTCAATACGATTAAGGAACCATGATGGGATGATCAGAACATTAACAGATGTTCGATATGTACCGGGTTTGAAGAAAAATCTCATCTCTGTGGGAGCCCTAGAATCAAAAGGGTTCAAAATTATTGCAGAAAATGGAGTGATGAGAGTATGCTCCGGTGCACTAGTGGTAATGAAGGCCAATCGGAAGAATAATAACATGTACCGTTATCTCGATAGTACAGTTATTGGGACAGCGACAGTAACGTCCAGTGACGACAAAGAGGCAGAAGCAACCAGGCTATGGCACATGCGCTTGGGACATGCTGGAGGAAAATCCTTGAAAACTCTATCAGATCAAGGATTGTTGAAAGGGGTAAAGGCTTGCAATTTGGAGTTTTGCGAGCATTGTGTCAAAGGAAAACAGACAAGGGTTAAATTTGGTACAGCGATCCATAATACTAAAGGCATTTTGGATTATGTACACTCTGATGTTTGGGGTCCTTCCAAAACACCTTCATTGGGTGGGAAGCACTATTTTGTAACCTTTGTTGATGATTTTTCCCGAAGAGTATGGGTGTATACAATGAAGAGCAAAGATGAAGTGTTGGGAATTTTTCTCAAATGGAAGACGATGGTGGAGAATCAAACAGGCAGGAGGATCAAGTGTATTCGCACAGACAATGGAGGTGAATACAAAAATGACCATTTCAATAAAGTCTGTGAAAATGATGGCATCGTCCGACACTTCACTATCAGACATACACCACAACAGAATGGAGTGGCAGAACGCATGAACCGGACCTTGCTGGAGAAGGTACGGTGTATGTTGTCCAATGCTGGCTTGGGCAAAGAATTTTGGGCTGAGGCAATTACATATGCATGCCACCTCATTAATCGCTTACCATCTGCTGCTATTGATGGCAAGACACCATTTGAAAAATGGTATGGAAAGCCTGCTGTAGATTATGACTCTTTGCACGTGTTTGGCTCAACTGCATATTATCATGTGACAGAGTCAAAATTGGATCCAAGGGCAAAGAAGGCTATTTTTATGGGGATTACTTCTGGAGTCAAAGGATACCGCTTATGGTGTCCTATGACAAAGAAAGTAATATTCAGCAGGGATTTTACCTTCGATGAATCTGCTATGGTAAACAAGGTAACAAATGAAGATACCAAACAAGATGATGGTGCTTCTAAGCAGGTGGAGTTTGAGGGAAAATTTATTTTTCCTACACAAGAAGCAGAGGAGGAAACAAATGAAGATTATCCTCTGGAAGGAGAGCCAGTAGAGGAGATTCCAACTCAGGAACCTCAACAACAACTTGAATCAATAGCAACCAGCAGGCCAAAAAGGAAAATAACGAAACCTGTTCGTCTCATAGAGACAGTTGCTTGTGCAACCGCAATTGCAGCTGATGATGTTCCTACCACTTATAAAGACGCATTCCAAAGTTTAGAAGAAGATAAGTGGAGAATTACCATGAATGATGAAATACAGTCCCTTCATCAGAATCATACATGGAGGTTGGCCAATCTCCCGAAAGGAAAAAAAAAGCAATTGGGTGCAAATGGGTATTTGCAAAGAAAGAAGGATTTCCTAGCCAAGAAGATGTTCGCTACAAAGCAAGATTGGTGGCAAAAGGATATGCTCAAAAGGAGGGAATTGATTACAATGAAGTGTTTTCTCCAGTTGTAAAACATTCCTCCATTAGAATTATGTTGGCTTTGGTAGCACAATTGGATTTGGAACTAGTTCAGATGGATGTAAAAACTGCATTTTTACATGGAAACTTGGAGGAGGAAATCTACATGACTCAGCCAAAAGGATTCAAAGTTGCTGGAAAGGAAACTATGGTGTGCAAACTTGAAAAATTATTGTACGGATTGAAACAATCTTCTAGACAATGGTACAAGCGATTTGACAAGTTTATGTTGCAGCAAGGGTACAAGAGAAGCAAATACGATCATTGTGTGTATTTGCGCAGGCTTAAAGATGGTTCCTTTATATATCTTCTCCTATATGTTGATGATATGTTGATAGCTTCCAAGAATTCGGAAGAAATTGATAAGTTGAAGATTCAACTGAAGAAGGAGTTCGAGATGAAGGATCTGGGCGAGGAAAAGAAAATTATTGGCATGGAGATAATAAGAGATAGACGTTCAAAAAAACTTTGTTTATCTTAGAAAGAATATTTGAAGAGAGTACTACAACGTTTTGGCATAGATGACAAGACTAAGCCAGTTAGTACTCCACTTGCTCCCCATTTTAAGCTAAGTACTACTATGTCGCCAATGGATGAAGCTGAACGAGAGTATATGTCAAAGGTACCATACGCAAATGCTGTTGGTAGCTTGATGTATGCAATGGTCTGTACGAGACCTGACATTTCACAAGCTGTTGGAGTTATTAGCAGATATATGCATAATCCAGGAAAGGAGCATTGGCAAGCTGTGAAGTGGATTCTACGGTATATTCATAATACTGTAGATGTTGGGTTAGTTTTTGAGCAGGAAGGCAATCAGTATGTAGTTGGATATTGTGACTCAGATTTTGCGGGTGATCTGGACAAACGAAGATCAACTACTGGTTATGTGTTTACTTCTGCAAAGACACCATTTAGTTGGAAGTCTACTTTGCAGTCAACAGTTGCTTTGTCTACAACAGAGGCAGAGTACATGGCTATTACAGAGGCTGTGAAGGAGGCAATTTGGCTTCAAGGATTGCTAAAGGAGCTTGGTGTTGAACAAAAAGGTATCACAATTTTTTGTGATAGTCAAAGTGCTATTCAATTAGCGAAGAACCAAGTTTATCATGCAAGGACGAAGCACATTGATGTTCGGTATCATTTTGTACGAGAAATCATAGAAGAAGGTGGAGTCACGGTGAAGAAAATTCATACTACGGAGAATCCTGCTGATATGCTGACAAAGGTGGTGACTGCGATCAAGTTTCAACATTGTTTGGATTTGATCAACATTGTTGAACACTGAAGATTGAAGATGAAGACACAACCAAAATTTGTTACTGAGAGAAAATTGAAGATGTGGAATTTTGCCAAGGTGGAGATTTGTTGAATTTTGACAAAAGTTTCATCCCACATCGGTTGGGAAGTGAAGTTGGGGGGGATTTTTCCCCTATAAAAGAAGGCCTAATGTTTAGGATTTAAACACACCTCTCATTTGCCTTCTTATCTTCTTAAGGCATTTGTATCTTCTCTCTTTAGTATTATTTCACTTGTATTTTTGGAGTGAAATAAAATATTGGTTGTGTCCGAGGAGTAGGCAAAATTAGCCGAACCTCGTTAATTCTGGTGTTCCTTTTATTATTGCTTTATTGTCTTATTTATTATTTGGTGGCTGTCATAATTTTTGGTATAGTAGTTGTGACTCATTCACACTATATACATTTGGCTTCCGCAACAGTAATTATAATTTGTTAATTAGTAGTAGGTACATCTTAGGACTCTAAACTACTGCATGTTTTAATGTTCTCCTTTATTACCATTATGATAGAAATTAAAAATTAATATTAATTAATAGGTACATCTTAGTACTCTGAAATACTGTGTATTCTGCAAGTTTTAAGGAGCATTCTTTGCATTTCAGTATGGGATGGATTCATCAAGTTCCGATGCTGGAGAAGAGTTTTCAACTTCTTCCTCAATCAAGCATGGGATAAATTTATCTTCAACCCAACTAGATGCAGGCTTATCTGTCAATGGTGTTGATAGTGAAAATATGGATGATTACGAGGATCTTATTGCATTTGATTCATGTTTAAAATTTGATGATGAGCACGGATTTCAGTCTTCATCATCAATTGGCCAGTATAGTATGAATTCACCTGTAAGTTTTGATGCTGGGCAAGAGCTGCATCGATCTTCATCAGTCAACGGAGGTGATAGCGAAAATATTAATGGATACGGGGACCTAAATTTGTTTGTACAAGGGTAAGGGTTTACCTTTATATCAAGCTTCAACCTGCAAATCCTCATAGTCATTGTTAATTTGATAATAGTTATGTCATATATATCGTGCATGACAACTATAACAAGAGATACGTTTGAAAACATCTGGCACTGATACTTGTGCAGTAACGATATCTTTTATTTGTTCATCACCACATTTAGACAAATGTATTATTGTTCCTATTACGCATCCATGTGCCCCGCTCACCATCATCAGTATCATTATCACCACCTTTATCATTATATACAGAGATAATTATTACCCTCTAATTTGTCATTTGATTTTGGATTTCAGGTTTTTGGATGATCCATCTTTATCGATCGAGTGCTGTACGGATCTTGCTTGCAACCATGAAGTAGAAAATTATAAGTCGGGATATGAAAATTGTTCAGCGGATAAAATGTTTCTGGATAGTCAATTAAATCAGGAAAATATTGACATGGCATTCAAATCTAATCTTGATTTGCCACTGGTAGAGCAAATGGATGTCCAGGAAAACACTTTTGACTGTCTCAACAAAGGTTTTGGATTTCCATTATTAACATCCATCCTAGTGTAACTTGTGACAATATGACTATCTCAACTTTCCTGTAAGTTTCACCTGTCTTAATCTTGTATTTCACTTGGAAACTACTCCTCTCTAACATTCTACAATTCCTTACATTGTCTTTTTTAAAATTTTACATTGGGCTTACTCCTTACTTCTTGAGATATTCATTTTGTTCTATTGTTGGCAAAAGATCCAAACATGGGAAACTAGTAGTCGTTAAAGTGGTTCTACTTTAGGAATGATCTCTTATTAGAATATATGTCTTCTCCAACATCATGTTTAAATTGCTGGTGGTAATATTTTGAAGGGGATAATGCACGTCTCTAACATGCAGTTAAGTATTAATTTTCCCTCATATGTGCCATCTCAATATGTACAGGGATAGAATAAAGTAGGTTGAAGACAACTTAACTATTTGTGGAATACCAAAAGAATTATTTATGGAATACGAGTATCAAGAAGATATTAGATTAGAATCACATTCATGTACAATTTTGTTAGTTGTTTGCGCATATCAAAATATGAACAATGTTAGTATTTCTGAAGTCTTAAAGCTTAATTGTTTTATGAGCTTAAAGATACCTGTTGACTATCGATAACGGCTTAGTAGTTGTCCTTATAGAACTATTCCTTAATTTCTCTATAATTGCAGCTCACTGTTTAGCAGTATTGCAAATTTCCTTACGAAAAAGAATTGCAGCTCATCAATTTCTATGCATTCCGTGCCCACCTCCTCAAACCAAATAAATAATTATCCTTTTGCCCCCTTACAGGTGTGCTATTTTGGATCGACATTGACACAAGAAAAATATTTGAAATTCCCTTTGCATCTATATATTTGTGTGTATAAAGTAAGTCAAGGAATGTGATAATCTAATGTGTAGACGAGAACTTGTTCGCGTAGCGGAAGGAATGAATAAACTGCGGCTGGAATTACCGACCGGTGTTGATTGTCATAGTGTATTGGATCCATAAGCCACAGTCTAAACGCTACTTTGATTTTAGGAGAAGATTAAGCAAAGAAAAATACTGCGTATTTTGTCTATTTAGAAGTACACCGTATGTGTACTTACTGTGATTTGCCTAGTAGGCTCTATGAGCACCTCTTATTAGTGGACTCTATTTCCTACATTTCTCACTTACAATTTGTGAAACATATTCTCATCTCATCTCCTCAATCATTCATATGGGAAAGTAGACCATGCAACCATGTGATAGCTAAGTGTTATACATTTGTTAGGTGTATATCGTCTCTCGTCGAGTGTAAATCTGGAAGTAGATCATAAAGTATGCAGTACCCTAGACAATATAAATCACATTTGATATAGTCTCGTCATCTCATATATCATTATTTTTTGTATTCACAATCATAACTCATAAGTTATAACTGGTGCGCCAATGAACACAAATAGATGAGATTCCATCGATGATCTTCCTCTTATCACGATCCCATTAACATTAGTATGAATCCTTTTCTAGATATGCTCTGCTGGACCGAATATGTGTACATGGTCTTTTTGAAACACACTAAGATAGCTAACATCATATTAAGTCTCAAGTATCTGATCGGAGTCTCTGAGGGTACAAAATCTTGAGTCATCATAAAAGCTCTGGATCTCACACAATAATAAGTTGAGAATGTGCTAATGTTAACCTAATTGGTCGACGTTAGCACAAATGATATGAAACACGTGATATAATATTTTCTCCTTTTCTCAAGGAGCGTATGTCTTTACTCATAAAGAATGTTGTACAGATGATATCTATATACCATAAGTATCTAAATTTGAGTTCCTTGATCTACAAAATCATATTTGGCTCACAAAGTAAACTAGGTGAACGTTTTTCAACCTAATGATCGTATGTCATTGTTTAAGCGGCATTCTGATTATAAGCGAATAGCTCCTAAATTATCCTTAAGATAATTTTGCTTAAAATCATGTCTCGTCTCCTCACATCACTAAGATATGGAGGCGATTTCCTGTGTTAGAAGGCCAGCATCTTGTCTACCTGACATACTTATAAAAAATAAACAAAGAATGCACATAACATTCAACAATAATAATATGTGTGTTTGTAAATCAATTTAATTCACAATCAAAGAACATTAGTTTTGTGAACACGGAAAAATAAATAACGAAATGAAGTATATCAAAGTATATGCAAGCCTTGAGACCTCGTGTGTCTCACAAATGCATCTCTGGACAAAGGCTTGGTCAATGGATCTGCTAACTTATCTTTTATAGACACATACATCATATTTATTACATTGCATCTAGCTATCATGACCCCATTTTTCCACTTTAGGATGTCGTGATGGCACCTAGTCTTTAAGACTAGGTAAGCCTAACATTTAATAATAACTTAACAAGAATAGTCAAACATGAATACTAAAGTAAAACTGATAAACTAATATAGACTTCCAAAATATAATCTCAACAACAACTCTCCCAGAACCGGTGGAACTGAGTCATAAGTTCTACAAAATAATCTAGAATGTCTACTGCACCACTATCTAAATGAGAAATACAACAAAAATGAAAGATAAGGGCAGGTGACACCGAGGCTTGCGAACGCCGAGCATGTATACCTTGAAATCTCCGGATGACAGCTACAACCAAACACTAACGTCCAGCACGGGCAGACGTACGTGAATCTGCATAAAAAGATGTGCAGAAGCATAGTATGAGTACACCACAATGGTACCTAGTAAGTATCAAGCCTAACTTCGGTAGTGTAATAATGAGGCCAGATCAAAACACCTACTAGGACATAATAATCAGAATGAAAATATAATAACGAGAAGTAATGGAAGGCGGAGAAATAGATAATACGCAATAAGTTAATAATATAAACTAATGACAAAATTATAAGCATGAAGATAACATAAAGGAAACAATTAAAAAAACCTCAATAGTCAAATACGGACAAAACTGATAAGACAAGAAAGAATAAAAGCAACAAGAAGTGTTCCACCTATAATTCTTTTCAACAAGAGATGCACGACAAGAATCAACACCGAGGTACCACCTCGTATATAACAAAAATTACAATCGAGGCACCGCCTCGTATACAACAAAATCTCAACTGAGATACCGCCTCATATTCATATTTCTCAATTTCAGTCACAATCTTTTCTTATACCACTGCATGAGCCATACATTTAAATAGTTTTGAAAATATTTTTTTCGAAAAAGCTACGCACTTTAGCCCACCTTATGACGTTGTGTGGCGTCAAGTAATTCCCTTATTAGCACATAAATCACACCTTATGCCGCCGCATGCACGTAAATCCCTATCCTTTTACCGCCGTATGCACACTCAACATAATAAAATAATAAAATAAAGAAAATAAAGAAATAAATTTTTTATTTTTGATAGATTTAGCGAAAATAATAAATAAAGGCAACACTATCACACTCAACATTAAAAAAATTATTTAACATAATAACATTAAAATAAGAAAAGATCTATCTTATGGGAATGTAGTGCTTTTCAGTGAAACCATATTATACGTCAATATCCAATACTTACATAAACTTTATCAATGCAAAGTTGCCAGCCGATATTATATTATTAGAAATAGATGAGACTAACAAAGGGTTAATGATTAAAAAATCCGAAAATGGTTCAAAATGCCCTAAAATTATTGAAAAAGGTTTAAAAATATCCTTTATTCACCTATTGGGCTGAAAATACCTCTTCATTCACCTTTTTGGTTCACTTATGTCCTTTGACTGTTAGGTCAATGCTAAATTAAAAATAATTATTATTCTTTCTGTAAAATTTTAAAAAAAACAAATTTGTAAAATATTTTCGTTTTTTAAAACTTATGCATCAGTAGTCCACTAATTTAGTAAAGTCTTTTTTTTCAGCTTTTACAAAAAAAAAAAATCTTTTTTTAAAGCATTGTTTTTTGTAAAAACTGAAAAAAATTGTAAAAACAGAAAAAATTATTTTAATAAATATTTTTATTTTTTAAAACTGAAAAAAAAAATTCGTTTTTGAAATATTTTTTTTCATTTTTTTCAAAAACGATAATAATAAATCTGAATCAAAAATACTTACCTCAATCCAGGTAGTAAAAATTCCTTTCAAAATCGCCCAAAACAGTTCCAAAATCTTGTGCGAAAAAGTAACTAAATACCGAAGCAAGAAAAAAATGCAGCAGCTATTCCAGCTTGCTTCATGTACTAGATGATCTTGAAACTCTCGTTTGATTAGCCCAACACAATCTTTGCGAGATTACACCCACGATTGCTTCTTGAATCACCCAATTTGACCTTGAAATAAGGGAGATATGACGTTTTGAAGTTTTAAAGAAATCTGAAATTTTCAATGGCAGTTTCATAATTATTTACACCAGGAAAAAAATCCATCGATACGAAAATGTTCGTTTTATCACTCCCAACGCTCATTCAGAACCTCTCGAACACAAATCATATATGCATTTCAATCATAAAATATGCTACGAACTTTGCTCACGCATTCAAAGTACTGAAAAGAGGTCTTCTTGATCCGATATTGACTATGGTCAAACTTCAAATCCTTAACTTAACTAGTTTCTCAACCAATGTTCCAAAATACACCTGAAACCCTCGGGACCCCATCCAATCATAGCAACAAGTACAAATACATCATACAAACTTATCCAAAGCTTCAAAATACCTACGGGAACATCACAACAACGAATCGAGGCTGAAATCGGATAAGATCTCTCTTAAGTTGATAAATCTCCATTCTTTCAAAAGAGTGTCTGAACCACACTTAAACACATCGAATTACTTTCAAACTTTGCATACAAGTTTAATTCCACTATATAGACCTATCCAAAGTCTTAGTACAACGTCAAAGTCAACTCTTGGTCAAACTTATGAACTCTTAAATTCTTCAAATTGCCAACTTTCGACAATTAGTGTCGAATTCTTCTAGTAACCTCCGAAATCAAATTCGAATATACGTACAAGTCTAAAATCATCATACGAACCTATAGGAACAATCAAAACCCGATTCTGAGTCCGTTTACCCAAGAGTCAAACATTGGTCAACTCAGTGGGGGGATCCACTCTATGGGTTATGGGTGCTTGAGCACCCATTACTTTTAGAGCCAAATAGTATGACTTGTAAATTCATAGAAATATATTAATGGAGTACCCAGTCTCAGTAGTAATTTTCAGATTAAAAATAATTTAGCACCCACGATTGAAAAATCCTGGATCCGGATCAACTCCTCCAACTTAAAGCTTTTAAAACAAGAATCATTCTTCCAAATCAATCCTTGAACCGCTCAAAAAACAAAACCAACCATATATGCAAGTAATAATACATAATATAAAGCTACTCAAAATCTCAAATCACCGAATGGAACACTAAAGCTCAAAACAAGCGATCGATTCGTTACAATGTCAATTTGTACAGTATTCTTTTCCTTATTTCAATTGAAATGGAATAGTTAAACTACAACTGCCCCGAAATGTAGTAATTGATTTAATTGTTGGAGAAGTGTTGACGTGAAGCTATTTACTGCACATTAAGATTCTCGAAGCTCAAAGCAAAAAAGAACTTATCAGTTTGTATCCGTCATCATTTTCCTTCAAATTTCATCTTTCTAATTTTTTGTTAGTGATCAAGGAGCAACAAAAACTTTTTTTTAGTAAATCATCTAATTTAAGGAAAGGTAATCCAAGGTAAAAGGATTCTTAAATTCCTACAAATTATATTTACAAGGTCAAAATATTGATAGATCATTTCTTCTGAGCTTCTAAATTAAACATGCGAAGGCATTAATTATTTTGATACAAAAATCTTTTTTTGATATGTCTCTAATTCCCACCCAATTCTACGAATAAGAGCAGTATGATAGAATGTGAGGTCCACTTCAAATCAGTTTGGAATCCCGCCTATCTATTCTATTTTAGACCTAACTACGGAGCTAACGGGCTTTTTTGTGTGGCGATTGCTTATATAACTTTAACTAGAAGATTTAATAGAAATTCTACGAGCTAAGGTTTCAGAGATTATTTCTAAAGATGGCACAAGTAGAGATAAGAGTGAATAAAGTAATAATGTATTACACTGCCAAATAAACATTTGATGAGAACTTTCTTATTTACCCCATAGTTCTGTTAAAAATTTTGGGAGAGCAAGACAATACAAAAGAACACTTAAAACTCACAAAGAAGAAAAATGGAGGAAAGGAGGATTTCTATTCAACTTGGCTTACATCAAATGGCTAGATTACATAGCTATTTATAGGAGAACTCTTTCATGCATCTAGCCTAGTGTATATGTAAACACAATAACTAAGTTCACACCTCACTTCATTCAAGGTACATGGATGACACCAATGCATAAAGAAATTCACACTCTAATGCATGTACTTACTTAATGTCTAGTTCATGAACTAATGTAGACACATGTAGACAAATGTAAACTAATGTGAACTAATGGAAACAAGTTTATTATGTTTCACATTTCAACATTCCCCCTTAAACTTGTTTCATCACTCCAAGTGCCATCCTTAGCTTTTGAAAAAGCTCAATCTTCAACGGCTTGGTGAAAATATCCGCAATTTGATCTTGTGACTTCACATGCTCAAGCTCCACAACTTTATTAGATATGCAATCTCTAATAAAGTGATACCTCGTATCAATATGCTTGCTTCTTTCATGAAACACCGGGTTCTTGGCCAATTCAATAGCCGATCTGTTGTCAACAAAAATCTTTGTAGCATCTTCTTGTGGTTGGTGAAGTTCCTCGAACAAGCTCCTTAGCCAAATTGCATGACACACACAAGAACAAGCTGCCACATACTCCGCTTCACAAGTTGACAAAGTCACAATTGGTTGCTTCTTAGAATTCCATGTAAATGCGGAATTTCCAAGAAAGAAAACAAACCCGGTAGTACTCTTTCTATCATCAATATCACCAGCCCAATCACTATCACAATATCCAACAAGTTTGGAGTCCTTGGAAAATGAATAAAATATTCCATAATCAAGTGTACCTTTGATGTACCGAAGTATTCTTTTGGTTACTTTCAAATGGGAGGTAGTAGGCTCTTCCATAAAGCGACTCACAAGTCCAACACCAAAAAGAATATCCGGTCTTGTACATGTCAAGTACCTTAAGCTTCCAACAAGACTCTTGAAAAGTGTGGGATTGACCTTTTCTCCATCTCCATGCTTGGATATTTTAACTCCACATTCAACAGGGGTGCTAACTGGATTGCAATTCTCCATATCAAACTTCTTGAGAATTTCCTTTGCATATTCTTCTTGAGAAATAAAAATTCCATCATCCCTTTGTTGCACTTTAATTCCAAGGTAGTAGGACATTAAGCCAATGTCCGTCATCTCAAACTCTCTTGCCATAGCCTCCTTGAATTCTTCAAACATCTTTGGATTATTTCCTGTAAAGATCAAATCATCGGCATACAAGCAAACAAGTAAGACGTCACCATTTTTAGCAATCTTGACATAAAGTGCATGTTCATGTGGACACTTTGAAAAACCATTTGCTTGAAAATATTTGTCAATTCTACTATTCCAAGCCCGTGGGGCTTGCTTCAAGCCATAAAGTGCCTTCTTCAATTTTAGCACTTTGTCTTCATGTCCTTCAACCTTATAGCCCAAAGGTTGATCAATATACACTTCTTCCTCCAAAACACCATTCAAGAAAGCCGACTTGACATCCATTTGATGAATCTTCCATTGATTTTGAGCTGCCAAAGAAATAATAAAACGAATTGTTTCCAAACGAGCAACCGGCGCAAAAACTTCATCATAGTCAATACCGGCCTTTTGCTTGTATCCCTTGGCAACCAATCTTGCTTTATACCTTTCCACTCCTCCCTTGGAATTTTTCTTCAACTTGTACACCCATTTGACACCAATGGTGCTTTTGCCTTTTGGAAGTGTGGCCAACTCCCAAGTATCATTCTTCTTGATTGCTTTGATTTCTTCATCCATGGCATCTCTCCATTTGATATTTTGGGCAGCATCCTCATAAGTTACAGGCTCACTATCCACCAACAAACAAAAGTGAGTAAAAACATATAAATCATCTCTTACCACTTCTGTATTCTCATACAAGTCACGAAGACTTCTAGTCTTCCGAGGCACCTCACTTGAAGATCTTGCACTTGACTCATCTCCTTCTTGATTTTGTGTTGGCGGTGTTGGTGGTGTGATAGGCTGCTCCACAACTTCTCCATCATCATCTTCAAAGAAAGGACTAAAAGAGTAATCTTGCTCTTTAGCTTTCCATTCCCAAGCATTCTCTTCATCAAATTCCACATCTCTACTTATGGTGACTTTGCCATTTCTTGGGTTATATAATTTATAACCTTTAGAATTTTGATCATAGCCAATGAAAACATACCTCTCACTTTTATCATCAAGCTTGGACCTCTTCTCATCCGGCACATGTGCATAAGCAATGCTCCCAAAAACTCTCAAATGAGCAACTTTTGGCTTGAAACCACTCCAAGCCTCTTGAGGTGTTTTGTCACGAACACTCTTGGTGTGACACCGATTTGACAAGTACACCGCACAAGCAACTGCTTCAGCCCAAAACTCCTTTGGCATATTTTTGCTCTTCAACATACTCCGTGCCATGTTGAGAATAGTCCGGTTCTTTCTTTCCACGATGCCATTTTGCTGTGGTGATCTTGGAACTGTCAAAAAATGACGAATTCCATTCTTTTCACAAAAAACCTTGAATTCATTTGAAGTGAATTCTCCACCATTATCGGACCGCAATGACTTCACTTGGTAGCCACTTTGTTTCTCCACCATGCTCTTGAAATTTTTGAAAATCTCAAACACCTCCGATTTTGCCTTCAAGAAATAAACCCAAGTTTTTCTAGAAAAATCATCAATGAAAAGTAAAAAATAATTACTTTTACCAAGTTAAGATGGCTTGATTGGTCCGCACACATCCATGTGAATCAACTCCAATGGGCATCGAGCTCTAGTCAAAGACTCCTTAGGAAAGCTTTTTCTTGCTTGCTTTCCAAAGAGACATCCTTCACAAAGTTGGCTCGGATGATCAATTGTTGGCAACCCAATCACCATGGCCTCCTTCTTCATCAACCTTAAACTATCAAAATTCACATGGCCAAATCTCATATGCCAAAGCCAAGATGAATCTTTGGCACATGATAGCAAGCATCTTGGAACATCACTTTGAAGATTCAAAATAAACATTTTATTATTAGCCATAGGAACTTTGGCTAACAATCTCCCATTTTCATCTCTCATAAACAACTTTTTATCCTTCAAATGAATATCATAATTTTTCTCCAAAAGTTGTCCCAAGCTTAAAATGTTACTTTTCATCTCCGGTACATACAAAACATTAGGAATTAATTGGTGGCTACCATCTTTCAAGCGAATTAAAATCGTATCTTTTCTTTTGATTTTAACCCGTGAAGAATCTCCAAAAGTGATGTTGCCACCATTCAATTCTTCAAGCTCCACAAATAAATTCTTCTTTCCACAAATATGGCTACTTGCACCGGAGTCAAGGTACCATTGATTTTTCTCTACACTTTCTTCTCCTTTGCAAGCAAGAAGTAGAGTGCCATCTCCATCTTCATTTTTGCTCTCCACAAAATTATTTTTCTCTTCCACATTACTTTTGCATTCCCAGGAAAAATGACCAAATTTATGACAAGTATAACATTCAATATTAGACTTATCATACCTTCCTTGACTTTGCCTCCATCCTCTACCTCTTCCACGGCCTCTTCCTTGGTTATAGTCTTGGCTTTTGTTCTCTTTGCTAGGTGGTTGACTACCACCTCTTCCTCTTCCACCACGGCCTTGTCCACGTCCACGACCTCTTTGTTGCGAGCCACGCTTTTCATCTTTCTCCTTGAAAGAAAGTTTTGCTTGCAACGCTTGTTCAACCGATTCTTCTTTCAGTTTCTTCAACTTTTCTTCATGTGCTTGCAAAGAACCCGTGAGTTCTTCAATGGTCATGGTGTCCAAGTCTTTGGACTCTTCAATAGCCACAACAATATAATTAAATTTTGAATCAAGGGATCGTAGTATTTTTCCAACGACCCTATCATCACTCAAGTCTTCACCATATCTCTTCATTTGATTGACAATAGCCAAAACTCTTGAAATATAATCCGAAACGGATTCGGATTCCTTCATATGCAATGATTCAAACTCTCTTCTTAAGGTTTGGAGACGAACTCTTTTCACTTTATCCAAACCTTTAAAGGAAGTTTGAAGAATCTCCCATGCTTGCTTGGAGGTGGTTGCATTTGCAATCTTCTCAAACATCTTGTCATCCAAACTTTGATGGATGAGAGTGAGCGCCTTTTGATCCTTCTTTCTAAAGGCAGCATCATCTTCCCCTTCATCACCTCCAACTTCCACCGGTTCCCAAACATCATAGGCACCAAGTAAGGCCTTCATCCGGATACACCAATTTCCATAGTTTTCTTTTGTGAGCATAGGAACTTGGAATGGAGTTCCATTACTATTCGTCATCTTTCTTCAAGTTTGGTTGTCTCTCAAACACACCGTGCTCTGATACCAAATGTTAGAAATTTTGGGAGAGCAAGACAACACAAAAGAACACTCAAAACTCACAAAGAAGAAAAATGGAGGAAAGGAGGATTTCTATTCAACTTGGCTTACATCAAATGGCTAGATTACATAGCTATTTATAGGAGAACTCTTTCATGCATCTAGCCTAGTGTATATGTAAACACAATAACTAAGTCCACACCTCACTTCATTCAAGGTACATGGATGACACCAATGCATAAAGAAATTCACACTCTAATGCATGTACTTACTTAATGTCTAGTTCATGAACTAATATAGACACATGTAGACAAATGTAAACTAATGTGAACTAATGGAAACAAGTTTATTATGTTTCACATTTCAACAAGTTCAGAGGGAAATGCCATTTCACTCTAATTTGTAAGATGATAATTGCTTAGGTTTACTCATTATTTGTTTCTCAACACTCTGCTTTAGAATAGTTCACATAACCTGATAAATATTCTGCAACAATAGAGTTACAAAGCTCTAAGGGTCTCAGCTGTGACATTGGGCGCACAACAATCATATTCTATATATGACTTATATATGTATCGATATATTGAGCACTCTAGACATCACTCCTACTGTTCCATATTTCTTCACAAAGGGGGCATCCTATATATGTAAAAGATACTACATGTGGTAGGCACAAGTTGAGGAGGACTTCCACTGATATCTTGAATATTCTCATTATACTCATGTGCAGATTGAAGCTCTTGAAAGGATATATCAAACCCAGCCAACACCTTATTCGTGAATGTTTTATATTTTTTTTTTTTTTTTTTTTTTTTTTTTTTTTTTTTTTTTTTTTTGCGTATTATGATCTATGATATAACGCCTTTTTTCACATCTATAGCAAATAAAACTATCCTATTATACATGTACATAGTAGTGTTTCACTTAAGTTTACCCCTTTGCCACGTGTACAGAAAATTGTCATGTTCTGCCCTTATGTGCTTTCATTTTTTCTTTGTATAGTTACACGTCAAAGCAAATGAGATCATAAATAATCAATCCAATGTTTACAATATATACTAGTGTTTACCCTTAAAATTGGATAACATTTACACTTATAAGTGGTTTTAAGGATATGTGATTTCACTTGGCACAAACTAAAAAATATACGAATTAATGTTAGAAATTAATTGTAAAATAAAACATACCAGTAAAATAAGCAGCTATGGCTTTCGAGCTAGATCGCCCTCAAACCAACAGAATATGTTAACAAATGAGTATGAACTGAACAACAGAGCTTAAGAGAAAATATAATGGATTGCTTTGTTATGCGTGAATATGTCTTTACAAGATTATTAAAACCCTCTTTATACAGTAGAAGAATTTCACTTATGGTAAAATTCTAAATACAGAAGGAAATCCCATGATTGACTAAATGTCTGGTCTTGACTTGATATGTGCCGAGATTTCTGCCATGATTCTTGCCCGGTCATGGATATCTCGGCTTCTTGTTATTCGGTTTAGCAGGCTTTCTTCGATCATGCTCAGTTCCCATATCGCTTCGGTCTCAATCACGACTGGTCTCGATCTTGATCGATCATCGACTCACGAGCTTAGCGATCCATCTTCATGCCATGGTCTAATGCAATGCGAGGCCGGGCCTTGGTCTTCCACCCCGATTTTGATTAGCCATACAAAGTTAGAGAAGCCCAATCTTGACTGTATATAGATAGTCCCCTCACTTTTTGGAGTGTAATGACAAGAAACGAATTGAGTCTTCGAACTTCCCCTCGATTTATCATGACGTAAGCATCGTGATGCAGGCGGCCGAAGTGATCGAAACGTCCCGTCGGTTCAGTTTCTTAGGCATTTAATGCACGTCAGTCGACAGTCGGCCATTACCAGTATTGAACCGTTGTTTCAAAACAAATAAATAACCACCTTCTTCATTCTTTCAAGCTTTACTTTCAATTTCATTCATTTTAATTCTCATAGTTCTTTGCATTCTGTAGAGCTTCCTATCTTCAGATCTTTGAATTTCTTTGCTTGTTCTTCCCAAAACACCAAAATTTCTATCTCTATTCTCCCTTGCTTACAAAAATTGCCAAAACATCTAAAATTGTTCCGCTAAAAAAGGCGCTTTCTCATCTCGGCCGGCCGGCGAGCAACCGGCGGCGGATCCTCCCCTAGAGGACTTCATTCCTAGAAAGTGCACCACTGTTGCTGATTTTAAGGTGGAGAACACACCCTCGACGCCTGGTCAATGCGAACTGATGTCAATATACATATGTACAATTACCGACGGTCTCCTCGAAAAGGTGAAAGAGGAGTACAACTGGTAGGCAACGATGTAGTAGTTCCTACCCCCGAGGAATCTATGACCACTCATGTGGAGGGTATCTAAGTATTAACCCCTTCTCGCTAGGTCCCTTAGACCCCCTCATCGTCGCCTTTTGCAAGAGGTAAGACGCCATCCTTGGCCAAATCCATCCATCATTCTGGAGGATCGTGATCCTCTTTTGATTTTCTATAAGCATGATCGAGGGGCATCCTTTTACCCGCATCCTTTTACCCACGATCACCTTATGCGTCTCTATAGCCCCAGGCTTTATCATTAAGGAATGATCAAGCTTTACCACCGAGCCACCAAATCCCCGTTCTCGAGCATAGACGAGACCCGAGATCGAGGTTGGATGGGCAGATTCATCCGAATAAAGACTTCGGATCTAATCACTGTCGAAGACATCTGTTTCCTGAAAAATGGAACATGAATCGTAAGTATTGCCTTGAATATCTATCTCTGCCATTTTACTTTTCATCTTCTTTCCTAATCTAAGTTTTTTATGTTGCAGTTGTGGTCGTCATGCCGGATGTGATCCCCGACCTCGAGCAACGGGTCAGGAGTCTGGTGTCGCAGAGGTCCTATTCCGAGCGTGCTTGGATGGAAATATCTAGGGGCCAATGGGAGGACAGTATTCATACTAATCTTCTCTCCTTAGAATGGTTTCCAAGCGGGCTTTGTATTAGATTTACTCATCTTTTTCCTTTTGCAGGCCTAGGGAAAGATGTAGCAATGATGGCCCCCTCTGCTAAAGAAGAGGCATTTTCCCCTCCTCCTGCTCCAAAGCAGATCAAGGAGAAGAAGAGAAAAGGGGCTCTGAGTTCTCCGGGCCCGGAAAAGAAAAAACCAGCGAGGAGACTCCATAAACCCAAGGGGTTCATTAGCCTAATTATGGAGTCAGTCAAATAGCTGAGGGATGAGGTTGAATAGGACGAAGAAGAAGAAAACTCTGGGCCGGTGACCCGTGTGCGAACTAGAACCAAGATTCAAGGAGACACTAGGTCGGTGGGAGCTGAAACTGCTTTACCCTGACCTAATAAACCCGAGCTAGAAAAAGCCAAAGATGCTTCACCTTGGGGTGGGGAGGATACTGAAGATGCGGTCAAAGCAGGTGCATAAACTAGGCTCGAGGCTCCCCATAATGGAGGCGATGGCTCGAAAAACCCTTTTGGGGCAACAAAGATTGGGGATTCTCCCTCGTTCCCTCCAATTTCTGATTCGATGATATGTGATGCTCAGACTGCGGAGGCTTTTCACGGGGAAGGGGTCAACAGAGAGGAAGATTTTTTCCGTGGTTATTTTGCTGAGGTAGAAGATGTCACCGATTTGGATGACTTGGATATACTGAAGAAGAGCTTGAATGAGGCTTCCTCGAGCTTTAAACTGACTAACCAATTCCCGTCCCCCAGCATCGATCTTGAGCGTAAGAGACCACTTATCATCTCGGTCCCGTAGGAAGCTCAAGTTTTCTCTGCCCCAGTAGGGTTGTCTAGCTATCTCTAATTCTTGGTCACTGAAGAGGATCAAGACAAGATGGACGAAGTGGAAGTTGCTTGCTTGTTCAACGAGGCCTAGCATGCTCTGAATCGGGTGAGTTCAAGGGCAATTGCACTGTCTCTTTATGACTTTGAATTATAGATATTTCTAACATTTTTTCCTTTCTCGTAGGATTCGGTGTTTCATCATGAGTCCTTTCTTCAAATCCGAGAGGAACGCAAGGCTGAGGTCTAGGGCCTTACTGAGAAATGTGATACTTACAAGCTTCTTTGTGAGAAGCTTCAAGTAGACTTGGCGGCGGCTCGAGCTAAGCATGCTGAGATGGCCGAGCAGGTATTCCGAGTCCTTCATGATAGTAAGGAAGAGTCAGATATAACAACTAACAATCCAATTCTGCAAGTTCGACATAGGCTCGAACAGATCAAGGGCCTCCAAGGGCAAATAGATAAAGTACGAACAGAGGCTGAAGAGTTCATGGGGTATATGGACATTATGGCTGCACAAAAAGAGGTCGTTCAGGCAGAGCTGGATTCGTCTAAGTCTCAGCTTCGGTATACAAGAGAGGATGCCTTGGCTCAAGCTAAGAAAGTTGAGGAGCTTGAGTCCAACTTAGCCAATTTGTCCAAATAGCTCGAAGTGGCCAGATCAGAGGCGCTCGTGGCCAATATTAAGGCTCAAGCTAGTGCGGCCCAATACAAGGCCAATGTTGAAGCCACCCTAGCTCAAGACAAGAGCATGGTAGATCATGCGAAGTGGCAATCTCGAAGGGAGGACCTTGAGTGGGCTCGTGATCAGAGCCTCGATATATCTACTGAAATCAAAGTTGTAAGGGCAGAGGATACAAAGGCTCGAAAAATGGCTTTTCCCGAGGAAGACTCCAAAAACTTAAGTGAATCTGGTGGTGGAGAATATTATGAGGGCGAAGATACTCCTACCGATAATTATTGTGCTACTTAAGCTTTACGATATTTTTTAAAAAAATCGTTGAGGTCGTTCTGTCCTTTGTAAAGAATTTCAATCAGGTTGTGTTGCCTTTGTAAACAATTTTTGATGAATATAAAACTTCTTCCTCTTCATAGCATATGAATCTGTTGTCTTTTTTTGTTATTTCATGTAAGGGTCAAAATGCCTTAGCGTAAGATCATGAAGTTGTGTTCGTGGATCCAAGGTTTTAGGAAGGTAAGGGCCGATAATAAGCCTCGCCTTCGACCTTTTCTAATCGATGGACCCCAAATGATAACTCGTACTTGTGTTTACGTAGCCCTTAAGCTTAATGATCGAGTGAGGACATGCTCGAACTCGATATTAGGTATCCATTAGGCTTTCTAGTCAAGTGAGAAGGATCTCTCGAACTTGAAGTGAAAGTAGCCCTTAGGTCTTTTGTAAATTTTGTATTTGGTTGATCTGGCCTTTGTAAAATGATCATATATATATATATATATATATATATATATATATATATATATATATATATATATATATATATATATATATATATATATATAAAAAAGAAAAAAA
>MU693789.1:7710-24814 GCA_026770625.1 Nicotiana glauca
TCATAATTACTTGAGAGAGAGTTATGATAGCTGGAGAGTTCATGTTTGATAGAGGCAACTAAGTCATAGCTATAAGAAACATACAACTAAGAAAATCAACAACGGGGGAAACCATAATCTTAGACCTTTACTTCAATTGTTTACAATTGCTTGTTAGTTAATTCTTAGTTTATTATTCTTGTTTAGCTATAGTAGTATAAAAACACCACTAACTATTATTCATAAATTTTGAAAAAGGTTATTATTGAGAATTTAGTGATCTAACAACAACAGTTGATATGTTAATTCCCTGTGGGATTCAACTCTGGGCATAATACCCCGGATTATATTTACAATGCCCACTTAGTCTTTTAATAGACATGGTTGAGCGTGATCACACGTCCACACTCCCGTCACTTAGCATGTGTGTCACCTCCAAAATAGTCATACGACACAAAATTCGGGGTTTCATACCCTCAAGACCTGATTTACAACTGTTACCTCAATTCGAGCAAAATCCTACTTTGCGATGTCTTTGCCACTCGAATCGGCCTCCAAATGTCCCAAATCTAGCCACAAACAATAAAATACAATCAATATAGGCTAAAGGAATCAATTCTACCAGAAAAATACCAAATTATAGCCAAAATCCAAAATTGGCTCATACCCAGCCCCTAGGCCCACGTTTCGAAACCCGACAAAAGTCATAAAACGCGAAGCCCATTCACTCACGATTATAAGCATACTAAATTCATCAAAATCTGACATCATTTGCCCCTTCAAATCCCCAAAATTCACTCTCCAATTCTCAAGCCCTAATCTCCCAAATTTCACCTTAAGAACTCACCAACTAGGTATAAAATTAGTGGGGGAAACACCATTATTGAAAATAAATAAGCACAAGGACCTTACCTCAGTAATCACTCCAAAATCCTCCAAAATCCAAGTTCCAAAATGTGAAAATGATGAAAAATCTCAAAGTCTCGCTTTTATATGTTTATGCCCAGTTATACCGCACCTGCGGTCCATATGTCGCTTCTGCGATGCTACACCTGTGGAAAATTCGTCGCAGGTTTGGATTTCACTTAAAAATCCCGACCTCGCTCTTAAGGCCTCATGACCGCATCTGCGCTTCCGCAGGTGTGAAAACCATATCGCTTCTGCGATCCAAACTCACACCTGCGCCCTTGGGTCCGCTTCTGCAACCACCGTAGGCGCAGGAATGCCATCACACCTACGTCATCTGCCCATCTCAACATTGGCCGCTTTTACGGCTCCTTTTCCGCTTCTGCGGGCTCTCACCTATGGTTCCCACTCCGCACGTGCGATTATGATAGCTGAGTTCAACTTCACCAGCCTTCCAATTTCCAAACTTGTTCCGTATATCACTCAAAATCAACGTGAGGCCCTCGGGACCTCAACCAAACATACCAACACGTCCCATGACATCATACGAACTTAGTCGAACCTCCGAATTACTCAAAACAACATCAAAATACCAAATTACCCCTGGATTCAAGCCTAAGAACTTCTAAACTTCCGAATTCCACAAATGATGCCGAAACCTACCAAACCACATCCGAATAACCTCAAATTTTGCACACTAGTTAGAAATGACATTGTGAACTTACTCCAACTTCCAGAAATCCAATTCGACCCCGATATCAAAATTTCTAATGTCATCCAAAATCGCAAAAAATTTCAACTTTCGCCAATTCAAGCCTAATCCTACTATGGGCCTCCAAATCACATTCCGGACGTGATTCTAAGTCCAAGATCACCTAAAGTAGCTAACGGGACCATCAAAATTCAAATCCGAGTTCGTTTACACATAAGTCCACATCTGGTCAACTTTTCCAACTTAAACTTCCAATTAGGAGACTAAGTGTCTCAATTCACTCCAAAACCACTCCGGACCCAAACCAACTAACCCGGTCTTTGATGCTCATTTTTCACCTGCTGACAGTTGAGACACCGAGCTACAAACCCAACTATATCTTTCTTCATTCTCCTCCACCAATAGTAGGAGTTTCTGCATTGACATCCCTTACAAAGGCCAACTAAGAAAGACAACTCTTTCCAACCATCTGCTGGGCCTTCAAAAATGAAATCATTCTACTGGGAATATAATTCAATGAACCTCGCCACTCAATCCGAGGCAACCCCTGCATAGCCAACGTCACCTTCTTAGTGTGACAGTCCAGAATAGCATGACATGGGGGCAACCAATCCATGCCCAATATTACATCAAAGTCAACCATACTAAGCAACAACATATCATCTCGTATCTAATCCCCCAATAGTCACTACACACGATCGGTATACACGGTCTACAATAATAGTATCATCCACCAGTGTAGATACATCAACAGATGAAACTAGAGACTTACGGGGCATGTCCAGATAATGAGAAAAATATGACGACACATATGAATAGGTGGAACTAGGGTCAAATAATATAGAAGCATCTCGATGACATATAGAGATAATACATGTGGTCACTGTGTCTAAAGCAATGACATCTAGTCTGACAGGGAGTGCATAGAAACGGGCCTGCCTGCCACCTAATCGACCTCCCCCTCTAGGGTGGCCCCTAGCTGACTGAGCTCTACCCTGAGCTGGCTGAGCGGGTGGTGAAATAATTGGTGCTAAAGTCGAAGACTGACCCCTCTGCTGCTGAGCTGGACCTCCCACTAGGCGGGGACACTGCCTCCTGATACGACCAAACTCTCCATACTCGTAGCAACTCCCCGGTGCTGATGGTGGGGACTGAAGGGAGCCCCGAGCACCGAGATAACGGGTAAAAGAACCTGTCATGGATGAACCTTGAGCTGATGGTGCATAAGTCGAACTCTGAGTTGGGAGGGCACTGGGAGATGAGTGGCCCTGATGTGAACTGTGAGGACCATAGCCAGATGATGCACCACGGTGGACTGGGCGAGCCGTCTGAGCATGCTTGAAAGTATGGCCTCTGCCGTGGTGGAACTGAACTCCAGAAGGAACACCACCAAAACTACTTGATCCCCGATGCCTCTTGGCCTCCCTCTCAACCAGCTCTTGGCGGCAAACAGACATCTATCTCCCAAGCAATGTCAACAATCTCCTCAAAAGTGGCACCGGACACCATCTCTCTAGTCATAAGCACCCGTAACTGAAATGTAGACCATCAACGAACTTCCTAATCCTCTCCCTATCTGTGGGAACTAACCAAACAACATGGCAGGCTAACTCAAAAAATCTCATCTTATACATCATCACAGTCATGTCATTTTGACGCGACCTCTCAAACTACCTGCGCAGCTCTTCTCTGCGAGACTGCGACATATACTTCTCCAGGAAGAGAATGGAGAACTACTTCTATGTAAGTGGCGCTGCACCAACCAGCCTATGCCTCTCATAAGCCTCCTACCAAGTGAAGGAAGCTCCAGTGAATTGAAATGTAGTGAACGAGACCCCACAAGTCTCCAGAATACCCGCTCAAAGAAGAATCATCTGACATTTGTCCAAGAAACCACGGGCATCCTCGTCCTCTGCACCGCTGAAAGTCGGAGGCTGGAGCCTCCTAAACCTCTCCAATTTATGCTGCTCATCATCAAGCATGGCTGGAATCACATAGTCCTGAGCAGCTGCCAATGTCTGGGCTGGTAGTGCCCCCAATGTCTGAAGTCCCTATACCACCTGCTCTGGTGTACGGGCGGCAGGAGTTTGAGTACCTCCCCCGGCCTGGGAAGTGGTTGCTATAGTAGAAAATGGAAGCGCCTGAGCAAGACTGGTGCACACCGTCAAAATCTGAGCTAAGGTCTCTTGAAGACCTGGAATTACGAAGGGCACAGCTGGCGCCTGAGCTGGTCCCACTGGTGCATCCACAACTAGGACCCGATCCTAAACTGGGGCAGCTGGTGGATCTGCAGGTGTTGCCTTAGCTGTTGTGCGGGCTACACCTCTGCCCCTGCCACGGCCTCTACCGCGACCTCGGCCTCTCGCGGCCCCAACTAGTGGTACTGTTGGCTATCCGTCCTGACCAGTAGCGCGTGTCTTCACCATCTATGAGAGAATAGAATAACACAAGTTCAATTACCTGAATCAACAGGTTCGCACGATAAGGATTCAAGAATGTGAAGTTTCCTAAAGGTTCTACAGCCTCTCAAAGATAAGTACAGAAGTCTCCGTACCGATCCGCAAGACTCTACTAGACCTGCTCATGACTCGTGAGACCTATGTAACCTAGGCTCTGATACCAACTTGTCATGACCTAAAACTCTAACCGGTCGTAACGGCGCCTAGTCGTGTCGTGATGGCGCCTATCGTGATATTAGGCGCCATCACGACCGGTTAGAGTTTTGGGTCGTGACAAATTTTCATCTTCCTATTCAATGAGGGACAAAGTTCCTTACTAGGCGCCATCACGACCGGTTAGAGTTTTGGGTCGTGACAAATTTTCATCTTCCTATCAAATGAGGGATAAAGTTCATTTATAAAATGGACTAATTCAAAATTTCATTTTTCTTCATTTCTTTTTCCACCATTTTCCATTCACACCTCTTTTGGTAATTTGGTTAAAGTAATAAATCCCACCACAATTTACATTCTTGACTATTTGACTGTTCAATTGGTTTGATTTTAGCTTTCCTAAATATCTAAATAGTTATATGCTAGTTACATTTTGTGACTTGAGCGTGTACCAGTTGGTTTTTTGCCTTTTTGTAAATATAACTAGTCGAGATTTAGGATACTTCAATACAAAATGATATTATACTTTTTTCTCTTTGTCCTTTTAGAGACATCCAATAATAATAATAACAATCATAATTGTGAGAGAAATAAATATAAGTGAGAAAAAAGACAATTGTAGCTATGATTTTTTGTCGGAATACCTTATTATAGTTTATTTGCTTAAATTTAAGTGATATCGTATTTTTTTAAGGAGAATAAGCAACATGGAACTATGGTTGTATTGTTATCTAGTTATTTGAGTTTGAGGTAACTAATTATGTGCTTGAGAATATATATATATATATATATATATATATCTTTTTTACATCATCAAAATATCTTTGGCCTAAAATAATATGGAATATAATCTATCATAACATAAATGCCAGCAAGTGTTCTTTAAGTGTATCAATTTTATTTGTATATAGTAATATCTCACCGTTATTATTAAAAAAAAAAAATTATAGACCACAATATATATGTTTAAATATACTCTTACACTATTACTATATAAATCGAAGTCTATTAAATTTATGATACCTTCTTGAACAATCAAAATGAGGATGGGAAGTGTTATGGTCATCTACTAATTGGGGATTGACAAGCAATTTCTCCAAGATACAAGCAGGGATGGCAAATGGTGCGGGGCGGTGCGGTTACGGGGCAAACCCGTGCACACCCGTGAAGACTCTGCCCCGTCCTGCAAAATAAAATTTGTTGTTTTTAACCGTCCCGCCCCGCCAATTTTACAGAAGACAAATCATGTTTAACTGAAGAATAATAATATATTTAGGCCATAATGAAATGGTCCCAACTGGAAAAGACAAAAATATTTCTGCAAACTCCTTCAACACCTTCCGAGTTGTTTACTTTGTCAAACTAATATAAGATATTAAATATTCCTACTTACTACATCATCTCTGAAAACAATACAGAAAATAAAATAAACTGGGGTATTACATATTTTCTTTTTAATTTGTGAAGATATAGGACCTGAACAAAAGAAATTATGCAAAAAAGGAAAAGGAAAAATGCTTGTAAATTACAATCCTATATACGGTTTTAGTTCAAAAAAATAAAAATCTTGACCCGCGACCCGCCTCGACCCGCATTAATTTTTTAAAAAGAAATTAGAACCCGCCCCGTACCCGCAAACACTGTAACCCACCCCGTACCCCCACCGCTCCATTGTCATCCCTAGATACAAGGAGTAAAATAGTATAGCTTCTTCGAGTCATTGGTTAAATAAAAAAAAATGGATAAAAATGCAAATTACTACTCTAACCATATTTCGGTTGGGATGAAGAATCTACACAATATTGGGCATTCGTATCTATACCTATTTTTTGGGTCACGTTTTAACTTAGATTCGCTTTACCAAAAAAATTAACTTGCAAGTGTACCTACTTTTCGCGTAACTTCAGGCATACGGGCCTAAAGTAACAAAAGCAATCATGCAAACTTTAGCATTCTAGTAGACGGGCTTGAAGTAGCAAAAATTACTGAACCAAGTGTTGGCTGAAGTTTTTTGTTTGTAATTGCTGAACACAAGCATTTTAGTAGCTGCAGTTTTATTCTCTATTCGCTGAACTTCAGCTTCAGCATGTTTTAGCTGAAGTTTTTCGCGTAACTTCAGACATACGGGCCTGAAGTAGCAAAGACAATCACGCAAACTTCAGCATTCTAGTAGACGAGCCTGAAGTAACAAAAATTGCTGAACTTAAGCATTCTAATAGCTGAAGTTTTGTTCTCTATTTGTTGAACTTCAACATGTTTTAGCTGAAGTTTTGATCTATATTTGCTGAAGCTTTGTTATGTTTGTGATGAACTTCAGGGCTGAAGTTTGTTTTGTATTTGCTGAACTTCAGCATTCGAGGAGCCGAAGTTTTTGTTTATATTTGCTGAACTTCGAAATTTTTAGAGCTGAAGTTCTAAAACAACAAAGACAAGTTGTCATTAAGATCCCGTTGCTATAATGAAATTATCATGAAATTCAGCATTAAGAAGAATCATCTTTAATTCTTTTTTGGGGGAATGAAATTTCATATGTACTTAACGCAAAATTCACACCATAGTGCTAAATCATCTGTGTATTTCATATTCAATCAATAATATACTTACACATAGTCTCATGTGTTTGAGAGAGAAAAAAAAGAAGAAGAGGAAAAGAAAGGAGCGCACATATAGCGGAAAGAAGGAGAAACTTGAAGTTGTAAAAATTAAGGTCTATGTTAAATAATTTTAAAAATATGGATGTCCGTGCAATTTTTACCACAACATTGGCTACATGCTTGGACACGTCAGCGAGAATAAAATCTAAAATTTAGTACAAAAGTCAGAGATTCACCTATATTATCGCAATAATAGTCCATTCCCATTCGGAGGTCAAGTTTTAAATTCTCTCGAACAAACTGGAAGGTTATGGAACTACAATAAGCAAAAGTATAATAACCAAATCTAACGGCTGTAAACTCACTATCAGAACTTTCTGGAAATAAAACTTCTCCTTTATAAACCTCGCGCTTTTCCATTCCATTCTCCAATCAGAGAAATTTGCTTCATTCCGTTGCAAAAAACTTGAGATACTCTTTTTCTTCGTCTTTTTCAAAGTCTCTGTTTTTGTTTTCTGATTGGTTGAAAGATGGCCGGAAAAGGTGAAGGACCAGCGATTGGAATTGATTTGGGGACGACTTATTCTTGTGTGGGTGTATGGCAACATGATCGTGTGGAGATCATAGCGAATGATCAAGGAAACAGGACGACGCCGTCTTATGTTGGTTTTACTGATACTGAACGGTTGATTGGTGATGCTGCTAAAAATCAGGTGGCTATGAACCCCATTAACACTGTCTTCGGTACGTAAAAGACCTCTCTCTCTTTTTCCCCTTTTTTTGGTTGCATGCATTACATTCTGCCATCTTCGTTACCCATTCCTTGGTACTTTGAATTTATTGAGTTTACTGAAAATAGCATTGACTTATTATGAATTATCTTGAACTTTCTGCATTATCTTTCTGCTCTTTTTCTTTGTTGTTACAAGAAAGAGATTAATGGGATTGGAATTTGGAGTACCGTTTGTGAAAGTTGGAAACTTTTTGCCTCTTTCTGAAATTGTCAGCGGTTTAGCAGTTGATTCTTAATCTGCCGCCATACTTTGGGTTAACTGTGATTACTTAACGACCTGTAAGATTTATGATATTTTTTTTCTGAGGTATTTTGGTTAGTTAGAGATTTGTATGTTAGAGTGGCAATGTGTGACATCGAGTAAAATCTAGTCATGACGAGCATAATTTGTCTAAAAGAGAAAATATTGAGTTTGGAAAAAACTCCTGATATGTGCTAAAAGATTAATTTGAGTATTAGAATTATATGAACTCTGAATAATTGGAATGAATGTATTGAACTCATTTAATCACTCAAACTAGTTTGGGATTGGAGTTATTGAGGACTGGAATATACTCCTTATTTGTCTTAAAAGATAAAATTATTGAGTTCTTGGAGAAAAAACCCCTTAAATTAGTAGAATTGATATAGTGAATTCATGTAGTCCACCTCTCATATTTTGAGATTGAAGAATAGTTATTGTTATTTCTTATAAACGACTTAACTAGATTGGAGCAAACTTCTCTATTATTACGTTTTGATATGTGTTTCATAAGGAGCTTGATTCTAATGGGATTTTGGAAATTTTCTGTGATTTCAGATGCTAAGCGATTGATTGGGAGGAGATTTAGCGATCCTTCTGTGCAGAGTGATATGAAATTATGGCCTTTTAAGGTAATAGCCGGGCCTGGTGATAAGCCAATGATTGTTGTAACCTACAAGGGTGAAGAGAAGCAGTTTTCAGCTGAGGAAATCTCATCTATGGTACTCACCAAAATGAAGGAGATCGCTGAGGCTTACCTTGGAACTACGATTAAGAATGCAGTTGTCACAGTCCCTGCTTACTTCAATGACTCGCAGCGACAAGCAACTAAGGATGCTGGTGTCATTTCTGGCCTTAATGTGATGCGTATAATCAACGAACCTACAGCAGCTGCAATTGCTTATGGACTTGACAAGAAAGCCAGCAGTGCTGGTGAGAAGAATGTGCTTATATTTGACCTAGGTGGTGGTACTTTTGATGTGTCGCTTCTTACGATAGAAGAGGGTATCTTTGAGGTTAAAGCTACTGCTGGTGATACACATTTGGGAGGTGAGGATTTTGATAATAGAATGGTGAACCATTTTGTTCAGGAGTTCAAGAGGAAGCATAAGAAGGATATTAGTGGGAACCCGAGAGCGTTGAGGAGGTTAAGGACTGCGTGTGAGAGGGCAAAGCGGACACTGTCATCAACTGCACAGACTACAATTGAAATTGATTCTTTGTATGAAGGCATTGATTTTTACTCGACTATTACTAGGGCGAGATTTGAGGAGCTGAACATGGATTTGTTCAGGAAGTGTATGGAGCCAGTGGAGAAGTGTTTGAGAGATGCCAAGATGGATAAAAGCAGTGTTCATGATGTGGTTCTTGTTGGTGGATCAACTAGGATCCCGAAAGTTCAACAATTACTTCAAGATTTCTTCAATGGTAAGGAGCTTTGTAAAAGCATCAACCCCGACGAAGCAGTTGCCTATGGTGCAGCTGTCCAAGCTGCAATTTTGAGCGGTGAGGGCAACGAAAAAGTTCAAGACTTGTTGCTGTTGGATGTCACTCCTCTGTCTCTTGGTCTAGAAACTGCTGGAGGTGTAATGACTGTGTTGATTCCGAGGAACACAACAATTCCTACCAAGAAAGAGCAAGTGTTCTCTACATACTCGGACAACCAACCCGGTGTCTTGATCCAGGTGTTCGAGGGAGAACGAGCGAGGACCAAGGACAACAACCTTTTAGGCAAGTTTGAACTCAGTGGTATTCCTCCTGCTCCAAGGGGTGTTCCTCAAATCAATGTCTGTTTCGACATTGATGCCAATGGCATCCTCAATGTTTCTGCTGAGGACAAAACTACTGGTCAGAAGAACAAGATAACCATCACCAACGACAAGGGTCGACTCTCCAAGGAAGAGATTGAGAGAATGGTGCAAGAAGCTGAGAAGTACAAGTCTGAAGATGAAGAGCTCAAGAAAAAGGTGGAAGCTAAGAATGCATTGGAGAATTATGCGTATAACATGAGGAATACAATCAAAGATGACAAGATTAGCTCCCAACTTCCGGCTGCTGATAAGAAGAAGATTGAGGATGCAATTGACGAAGCTATCAAGTGGCTGGACAGCAACCAGCTTGCAGAGGTTGATGAATTTGAAGACAAGATGAAGGAGCTGGAAGGTATCTGCAATCCAATCATTGCCAAGATGTATCAAGGCGGTGCTGGTGGAGCTACTATGGATGAAGATGGTCCTTCAGTTGGTGGTGGAGCTGGTAGTGGAAGTGGTGCTGGACCAAAGATTGAAGAAGTGGATTAAAAGTTGTTGTCAGAATCTGTTCCTCTGTTTTTTGTTAAGTTTTTCGTGAGAGTTCTGGTAGTTAAGCTTTCTTTAAGTGGAGGTTGTTCACCTTTTTGTTGTTAAGATGTGTGGTTTCACATAGAAATAAAAGAAAGCTTCAATTGTTGTTTTCCTACAAATTTAGTTCAGTGATTGAATTGCTTTTTCATTTCTGACGAAAAACATCTTTTACTTGTTGCCCATCTGCTACTAGAGTACCAATGCTAAGGGGATGCTCTAACCAATTGGGCTGCGAGAGCCTTTGTTAAAATATTGCAGATGGAATTCAACATAGCTACGAATACAATGTAAATACAATGAATATGTTTGCTGTGTTGTGTAATTTTTCCCTTTTTCTTTTCCGTCTTTAGGGCCATATCTTAATTATTCGAATTTGCTACGAGCTAAAGTACACTGAATTTGTAAATATGCTGACGCCCAGCCCTTAAAATCAGATTAGCTTTTCTCTTTCCCTTTTATGGTGCTTTTTGTTTCAATAACTGATGACTTTGTACAAACAAATGGATGAAGCCTCTTAACAGGGAAGCTACTTAACATAGAAGCTTCTTATCCCACACAAAAAAAAAAGTAAAAAATGTGCAGATCACCAGATGATACATTATTGCATTGATTAAAGCAGCAAAAATGTTGACCATAAACTTGGAAGCACATTCATAAACTCCCAAGCAAAGCAAATAGCGACTGCCGACTGGGGAATATACTGTTGACAAAACAAAGCTCTAAAGACTAAACTTACTCGTTCATTGTAATTTAGAACAAAGGAGACTGGAACTTCTGAAAATTATAAGCTGGTATTCATTATCTGATTCATTTTACATTTATCTCCATTTGCATCGATAACATGTTTCACCATGCATCGCATAGTAGGCCGCTCAGAGGTGGGACAGGAGTATAAAATAAGATGCCCATTATCCAAACATAACACATATAGAACATATAGAGATTATACAGCAAAAGAACAAAAGATCGTATTGTCTAACATTGGGTCATTCTATATATCCCTAGAGCCAACAAATAACAGAATACACAGTGGGAAAACAAAGAAGCTCTGTAAATCCATGGCTATTGGCATTTCTTTTTTCTATAGACTATTCAATATCTCATTCATTAAAAATGGCTTACACATATATGTCCACTTACATACGGGGTTTCGCTCTGCATTACATTATGGATACAGTGGCAACAAAAGGATCCACGTAACTTGGTATCATCATAATTCATATATGAGGCCCTTCGGCTCTGATTTGCTGATCAAAACCAGACTGACGTTGAACGATTAACTGTTGGCCGTAGCACATCCCTTCTAGACTAATGAGCTATAATCTAGAGCTCTCTCAAAATGACAGAAGCAAAACCAGCATAATTAGTTGAGTAAAACAAAAATGTCTACCTATTCAACAAAGATTGAATTTCCCCCTAAAAACTTAAAGAATGGAATATCTGGGCTACCTTATACTTCTGCAATTAATACCTAGCTCACGACAGCACAAACTCCTTTGGAGGGCGAAGGCAAACAGGAACTTCATGCACTTCTGGAGTTGTGCCATGTTTGGGAACTTTCAATTCAAGAACTGTCCCGCTGTTGTCAAAATAGGCTTCTAGTTTGGCGTCATCAGGTATTCGAGTTGGAAGTGGAATTTCCCTTGTGAACTCTCCTGGAGGACAGTGCTCTGGAGATGGATCGGTTAGTTTGAACGTTCTACCATTTCTCAGCATGAATGGGGGGCATGCTGTGCTGACAGATGTTATTTTTATAATTCCATGATCGATATTGTTCCACCAATGAACTTTCACCTTTTCACGATCAACAAAAGGTAGGGTAATCATAATCAAGTATCCTCCCTCATCTTCGTATATAGTTCTTGCAGCAGCAACTGGTCCGCACATGTTTTTCATTACCCCTGAAAACTCGTTCATCCAAGTTTGTTCAATAGTGTGTAGTTCTCCATCTTGATGTCTGTTTGAACCGGGATTAGTTGACAAAGAACAATCTTCATCACTTCCATGAGAAAAGAAGTCTTTCCTTTTTTTACTACAATCAGATGAGAGATCTAAACCATTGCTGTTCACATGATTTGATGGTTGAGTTGACAAGTTGAGACTAGTACCGTTTAGTAATTTTTTCGAAGGGAGATGGCAATTGCTCTTAGGTAAAGGAATGGGTCTTTGAAGCTCAAAATCTGTATTGGGAAGGTTCCGCCAAGAACTGAAATCTCTGGCTTCGGGTGGGATAGAAAAGTTCAAATCCCTACCCGTAAGTTCCATCCACTTCTTCTGCTCTTCTTCATCAATACATGATAAATTGGGTGATGGAACAAGCTCAATTCCATGCAAACACTGCGGATTGGAGAGGCCTCTATAATGTTTACGCTGCATTTTATGAGAGCGCATGAACCCCTTATCAAGGCTAAAAGGAAACGGACGCTCACCCTGCTTAGAATGGCCATTCATATAACTCCTCAACTGCATCTTACCCAATGCATTTTCAGACCTCTCCTTAAAAACCCACATGTACATATTCTCCATGTCATGCTGAACCAAGAAAACATCAAGTTGGAGATCGGACTTGTCAAATCCCGACACCCCATTACTATCTTGAACAACGTTACACTTAGATTTCTCCTTCAAAACAGGCTTAAAGTAGAAATTGAAAAAGAACCAAGCACCCCAAACACTATCCAATCTCTTAGCACATTTCCTTCCAACTTTAGGCAAATCAAGAAGCTTATCACATTCATTAATTTGGTGTCCAAGTCCAACATCTAGCATGTCAAACATGTCGTGGTTCCAAGATTGAGGCGGAGGGCTACGCTCCACGGATAAAGGAAGATTAATATCTGGTGGCCTCGATAGCACAATTTGCCTATTCATATCTCTATCTGGTTCCTCGTGTGATGTAGCAATTGAATCCATAGACAAAAATGTAGATGGGTGATAATTCTCTATTGACAAGCTTGTAATCAAGTCTTCTCCCATCTGTTTACCCTTATTTGCACTATTAATTCTTCACAATTAACACTCAATTTCACTATGTAACATCAGCACCTACTGAAAATCAACAAAAGCACCTCATAACTACAAACCCCATACAAACAAAAACACCTTTATACAAACGCACAAAAAAAGGCAGCCCGTACAGTTAGCTGCCGCTATGCGCGGGGTCTAGGGAAGGGCCGGAACATAAGGGTCTATTACACGCAGCCCTACCCTACATTTCTGGCACAAAATCATAAAGTTGAAGGGGAACCCGTCAAGGCTCCCCTTCAACTTTATGCACACTATATAGGAAAAAGTTCAAAATTTTATCACAAAATCAATATAAACAAACATGGGTATTACCAAACATCAGTAGAAAGGATGTTTTATGCTATAAAGGTGAGATTTCTACAAGCAAAAACTGTACAATGAGGGGTACTTGAATTGAATTAAACCCTATAAAATTGTGGAAAAAACTACGGAAAAAAATCAGAAGGGTTATTAGGATTACCTTTAGGGAGATTAACTTAGAATCCAATAAGAGTTAACTGAAAAAAGATCTTTACAAAGAATGCTCAGCGAAAAATCCACGGCTAGAGAGAGAAAGAAGAGAGAAGGGGGAAGGGGAGAGAGAGAGTTTTGAGATTGAGGGAAATAAACGGTGACGGACACCGTTAACTTTAACGGCGTTAATGTGAAACAACTAGAAGAATCGTAACGCCTGATAAGCAGAATCTAGCAAGTGATTCGGGGACCACGAAATAGTTGATGAATCATAATTCGATTATTTAATACGCAATTTACCTTTTCATTCTGCTGAAGAATCAAACATATGATAAGTACAGATAATTGAATTAATTCTTGTATTTTGAAGAAGAACAGAAAATGATACCAAAAACAAAAATGTAACCATGTTAACAGTAAAACTTTACTGCTTAAAATAAAACAGTTAACCCCACATATTATTCACTAAAATGGGTTATTACGAATTTTTTAAAAACGAGTTAAATATGAATAAGAACAATATTATTCATTAAGAAAATGAATAACGAATAAATAACTAATAAATTTAACTTTTATCTTTGTAAAGCCTCTAATTGAGATTCCTCGAATTTGGCACACTAGTAATTCTCTCAAAGTGATCATATTCAAAAAGTTATTGGATAATATGGTTACTCATATTATCTGCCGATTAACCCGTTATTTATCTGTATTAAATATGGATCGAATTGAATAATTTATCTATTTTTTCATTATCTTTTTTTACTCGCCCCATATATGACCTGACCCGCATATTTGTCACCGCTACTTACAATCAAATCATATTAGAGTTTCTCATACCTTACAAGTAGTACTAGGTCTATTCTTGTACTTTCTTATTCCTAGTTCGTTATTATTATATGTTGTGTCATTCGCTTATGTTCTCTTATTACCTTCTTGTTGCTATTGTTTGTTGCTTATTTTTATTGTTCTTTGAGTCGAGGGCCTATCGAAAGCAATATTTCTATCTTCACAAGATAGGAATAAGGTCTGCGTACACGTTATTCTCTCCACATCCACTTATTGAATTACACGAAATTTGTTATTGTTGTTGATTTTGATAATTTTAAACAAAAATATATATTATTAATTTACTATAACTTTCTTAATCGTGAATACAGAGGCAATATTACATATCCATTGAGTTGGTACAAAAATCGGTTACATACAAGTTTTTTATTTAATTGTCATAAACTTAATAATAAGTATATATTGGGGATTCATAACAAAGTCGAGCAAGTAACGTCTATTAGGCTCATATAGAGTAAACTTTGTTTATTGTAGACCAATATTGTCGTGGTTTTAGGTAGGGCTGTCAATGGATATTCGAAAACCGACTAAATCGATCGAATTGTACTGCATCGAATCAACTTTTAGTTTTTTTTAAAGAAACTGTAGGTTTTTATATAAATCTATAACTGTGCCGATAATTAGGGTAGGTTTTTTATTTTATATAAATAAATCGAAAAAACCCCGAACCGTACCGAATAAATTTTACATGTGAAAAATATATTTATCTAGTAAGTTTATAAATAATAATGCATTAAATTTTTCTTTGGGCCTTGAAATTATGAGAACTATTCCAAGCCAACAAGTAATTAAACTGAAAATACTATTCTTAAAACATATTATGTTACTTCTACCTAAACTAAGTTATTTCAAGTATCTTTATTAGCAAGACACAAAGTATTCTAGCGATTATGAGTAACAGACTACAATGTATTGAATATGTTTCCTTTCATATAATTTAGAGTTATCTTTTTGAATATTTAATCTTCTATATACTTTGTTCTTGAATCTCAACTTGGTTAATATCTTTCAACTCATGTGATTTATATTTTTTTTGCCTTTGCTTGATTTCTTTTAAGTTGTTGTAGAATAGTTGATGGATCTATACTCAAGCCAAACTTTTATTTTTTTAATTCATCACCTTTTAAACAATAAAAATATTTAGAGAGTTTTACTAAGTCATATAAAAGAACGTATGTTATTGCGTTCTACTTCTATTGGTGAATTTTATATGATATTTAAAAAAATATAAAAAATTAACCAAACCATACCGGTACCGAAGAGAAAACGACATGATTGGTACGGTTTCGAAAAGTCTAATTTTGGTTATACATAATAGAATAACCGAAAATTTTGTATGATATAAATTTTATAAAATAACCGGCCGAACCAAACCATTGACACCCCTAATTTTATGGCTCTTAGACTACCAATAGTCGTAATTTGCCATAAGACCCACCAACAATAAAGAGAAATAAGAAAATGGTCCAAAATTTTATCTTAGCATAACTTATTAATTTAGTTTTGCTTTTCTATGTCTCTTCTTACGTTGAAAATACCATTATTCTACCAACAAAGGTTGTGGTAGAGTGGTAAGTATTCCTTCATCCTTAACTAGAGATCTTGGGTTCAACTCCCTCGGTAATGAAATCACTTTTTTCTTCTTTAGTTCCCTTTGTATAAACTTCTCATGCTAACTTTTACTACAAAATATGATAGTATTGTTATAATAGAAATTTAAAAATATATATCTCAATATTTTTCATGTCTAAGAAAATGCTATACAATTGTGGATCCATAATTTTGGTAGAATAGGTGCACTATTAAGAAAGGGTGGGTCCAGAATATAAACTTTTTATGAGTTTAACCTTTAGTTCTTACTATTGCGCACTCATTACACTTTTGGAATTATAAGCTTAAAATTAATTATTTTTTTTAAAAATACTTAGATCTATATCTATTTTTCATGTTGAAAATATTGGGAAAAGTTGAATTCATTGACTATATGCTACATCATATATTGCTACTAGGTTTAATATACACTTTTTGTTTAGTCATATAAGATTTTGCATTGACAAAAGAAGAATAGGAATTCCAATGTATAAAAAATTTGAAAGAATAAATCAAACAAAAAAAATATAAAAAAGTACTTAATTAATATGCAAAGGTGACACAGGACATGTCCATCTCTTGTGGACATCTAGTTCTAGAAAGAAAAAGGAAAAATAACAAGATTGACATGAGATTTGAACTCACAACGTCATTTGGAGAGGTACACCAAATAACCATCACATCATATAATATTTGTAGCATGGATGCACATACATATATTTTAATAATTTTTGAGAAAATATTATTTTACATGATGTAGGGAGGAGAGCATGGGTTCACATGCCCCATGGGGGTTTATCCACACTTAGGGTGTGTTTGGTATGAAGAAAAACACTTTTCGGAAAATATTTTTAATTTTTTCATGTTTGATTGGTTTAAATGTTTTGGAAAATATTTTTCTTTAATCGGAGGAAAATGCTTTCCCTATCAAAAGAAGGGAAAATATTTTCCATAACTCATTCTCAACTTTCACCACCCTATTCCCCATCCCCCACCAACCCACCCCCAG